>CM051234.1:562104221-562233342 GCA_027917425.1 Gastrophryne carolinensis
CACCTTTTGCCTACATATCTTGCATGTGGCCATGTTACCCTCCTGCGGATGCCTCAGGAAAAACTGCCACACTGCCGAGTAGCTACTTTTCCCACCCCCCTGGCCTCACTGATTCACTGCTGCTGTTGCCAACTCCAGGAACCCCTGCTCCACTACCTCCCGATAAGGTAGACTGCCGCACAGCAGGTGCTCTACCCCGGCCCCGGCCCCGGCCGGCTCCAGCCTTTGGAATTGTGCCCCCATGCTGACTGCTACCACTTTGCTGCCTCAGCTGCTGACTCCGGGGCAACCTGCACCCCTCTTCTCCTGATGATGACGATGAAGCCCCTTCATCACCCGGCTCCCAAGTGCGATCGGCTTCATCGTCATCATCATCATCATCACCGGGTTGTGGCTGTACGTCACTGATGTTCGTGGATTCGTCAACAGTGTCTGGCGCAGGAGCTGGAACGCTCGCAGCACCCACGACACTGTCCACATCACTATTTGTCTGCCTAGCTAAAGAAGCCACCTCCATTTCTTGGCTGGGCAGTAGTTGCTGACTGTCCTCTATCTGATGGTCCTCCTCACTAAAGAGTGGAGCTGAACCCAAAGCATAGGATACGTCGCTGGGGGAGGGAACGGCGTAGGCCAGAGGCAATGGGAGGACAGGGACTGCTCTCGGGGCATGCCAACTCAGGGTTGTGTCAGAGGAACCTACCGACCCTAGACTGGGGGTCTCAGACGTAAGTTGTGATGATGTTGTTGATGAGCGCGTCAACCAATCTACCACGGCAGATGCGTTACTGGTGGAGACCCGACCGCTAGCAGATACTGGCAGATTAGGTCTCTCAGCGTGACTCCTGCTGCTACTGGCCCCCAGTCTGATGCGAGCTCTTCCTGCGGAATCTTGGCCTCTGCCACTCCTCTTTTCACTTCCAGGCACTTGTCTGCCCGACATAGTCTAACTGGCGTGGTAGTAGGTGATATTTAAAAAACCCCGGGCAGCGGTGGGTCTATATGAAACAGAATATAATGCACACCAAAAGTGAGCAGTAACACTCAGCCTCCAACAGGCCTGCTTAGTGTAAATAAGAGAGCTGCTTAGTGTAAATAAAGAGGGGTATGCTATGTTACAGAATGGGATGCCTCAACAGAAGTGCACCTGGCAGGCAGCAGTAAGCCTATGCCCAGCAAAAGTGTCTTATAATATAAATATAATAAGAGCAAATGCTTATATGGTCTTAAACAGAGGCTGCTTTAGTCACAGAATGGGATGCCCCGGGCAGGAATCGAGCTGCCAGGGTACAGTAGTGCTTTGGCCAGCAAAAGTGTCTTTATCAGGCCTAATTTCAAATATGATTAGAGCAAATGCTTATATGGTCTTAAACAGAGGCTGCTTTAGTCACAGAATGGGATGCCCCGGGCAGGAATCGAGCTGCCAGGGTACAGTAGTGCTTTGGCCAGCAAAAGTGTCTTTATCAGGCCTAATTTCAAATATGATTAGAGCAAATGCTTATATGGTCTTAAACAGAGGCTGCTTTAGTCACAGAATGGGATGCCCCGGGCAGGAATCGAGCTGCCAGGGTACAGTAGTGCTTTGGCCAGCAAAAGTGTCTTTATCAGGCCTAATTTCAAATATGATTAGAGCAAATGCTTATATGGTCTTAAACAGAGGCTGCTTTAGTCACAGAATGGGATGCCCCGGGCAGGAATCGAGCTGCCAGGGTACAGTAGTGCTTTGGCCAGCAAAAGTGTCTTTATCAGGCCTAATTTCAAATATGATTAGAGCAAATGCTTATATGGTCTTAAACAGAGGCTGCTTTAGTCACAGAATGGGATGCCCCGGGCAGGAATCGAGCTGCCAGGGTACAGTAGTGCTTTGGCCAGCAAAAGTGTCTTTATCAGGCCTAATTTCAAATATGATTAGAGCAAATGCTTATATGGTCTTAAACAGAGGCTGCTTTAGTCACAGAATGGGATGCCCCGGGCAGGAATCGAGCTGCCAGGGTACAGTAGTGCTTTGGCCAGCAAAAGTGTCTTTATCAGGCCTAATTTCAAATATGATTAGAGCAAATGCTTATATGGTCTTAAACAGAGGCTGCTTTAGTCACAGAATGGGATGCCCCGGGCAGGAATCGAGCTGCCAGGGTACAGTAGTGCTTTGGCCAGCAAAAGTGTCTTTATCAGGCCTAATTTCAAATATGATTAGAGCAAATGCTTATATGGTCTTAAACAGAGGCTGCTTTAGTCACAGAATGGGATGCCCCGGGCAGGAATCGAGCTGCCAGGGTACAGTAGTGCTTTGGCCAGCAAAAGTGTCTTTATCAGGCCTAATTTCAAATATGATTAGAGCAAATGCTTATATGGTCTTAAACAGAGGCTGCTTTAGTCACAGAATGGGATGCCCCGGGCAGGAATCGAGCTGCCAGGGTACAGTAGTGCTTTGGCCAGCAAAAGTGTCTTTATCAGGCCTAATTTCAAATATGATTAGAGCAAATGCTTATATGGTCTTAAACAGAGGCTGCTTTAGTCACAGAATGGGATGCCCCGGGCAGGAATCGAGCTGCCAGGGTACAGTAGTGCTTTGGCCAGCAAAAGTGTCTTTATCAGGCCTAATTTCAAATATGATTAGAGCAAATGGTTATATGGTCTTAAACAGAGGCTGCTTTAGTCACAGAATGGGATGCCCCGGGCAGGAATCGAGCTGCCAGGGTACAGTAGTGCTTTGGCCAGCAAAAGTGTCTTTATCAGGCCTAATTTCAAATATGATTAGAGCAAATGCTTATATGGTCTTAAACAGAGGCTGCTTTAGTCACAGAATGGGATGCCCCGGGCAGGAATCGAGCTGCCAGGGTACAGTAGTGCTTTGGCCAGCAAAAGTGTCTTTATCAGGCCTAATTTCAAATATGATTAGAGCAAATGCTTATATGGTCTTAAACAGAGGCTGCTTTAGTCACAGAATGGGATGCCCCGGGCAGGAATCGAGCTGCCAGGGTACAGTAGTGCTTTGGCCAGCAAAAGTGTCTTTATCAGGCCTAATTTCAAATATGATTAGAGCAAATGGTTATATGGTCTTAAACAGAGGCTGCTTTAGTCACAGAATGGGATGCCCCGGGCAGGAATCGAGCTGCCAGGGTACAGTAGTGCTTTGGCCAGCAAAAGTGTCTTTATCAGGCCTAATTTCAAATATGATTAGAGCAAATGCTTATATGGTCTTAAACAGAGGCTGCTTTAGTCACAGAATGGGATGCCCCGGGCAGGAATCGAGCTGCCAGGGTACAGTAGTGCTTTGGCCAGCAAAAGTGTCTTTATCAGGCCTAATTTCAAATATGATTAGAGCAAATGCTTATATGGTCTTAAACAGAGGCTGCTTTAGTCACAGAATGGGATGCCCCGGGCAGGAATCGAGCTGCCAGGGTACAGTAGTGCTTTGGCCAGCAAAAGTGTCTTTATCAGGCCTAATTTCAAATATGATTAGAGCAAATGCTTATATGGTCTTAAACAGAGGCTGCTTTAGTCACAGAATGGGATGCCCCGGGCAGGAATCGAGCTGCCAGGGTACAGTAGTGCTTTGGCCAGCAAAAGTGTCTTTATCAGGCCTAATTTCAAATATGATTAGAGCAAATGCTTATATGGTCTTAAACAGAGGCTGCTTTAGTCACAGAATGGGATGCCCCGGGCAGGAATCGAGCTGCCAGGGTACAGTAGTGCTTTGGCCAGCAAAAGTGTCTTTATCAGGCCTAATTTCAAATATGATTAGAGCAAATGCTTATATGGTCTTAAACAGAGGCTGCTTTAGTCACAGAATGGGATGCCCCGGGCAGGAATCGAGCTGCCAGGGTACAGTAGTGCTTTGGCCAGCAAAAGTGTCTTTATCAGGCCTAATTTCAAATATGATTAGAGCAAATGGTTATATGGTCTTAAACAGAGGCTGCTTTAGTCACAGAATGGGATGCCCCGGGCAGGAATCGAGCTGCCAGGGTACAGTAGTGCTTTGGCCAGCAAAAGTGTCTTTATCAGGCCTAATTTCAAATATGATTAGAGCAAATGCTTATATGGTCTTAAACAGAGGCTGCTTTAGTCACAGAATGGGATGCCCCGGGCAGGAATCGAGCTGCCAGGGTACAGTAGTGCTTTGGCCAGCAAAAGTGTCTTTATCAGGCCTAATTTCAAATATGATTAGAGCAAATGCTTATATGGTCTTAAACAGAGGCTGCTTTAGTCACAGAATGGGATGCCCCGGGCAGGAATCGAGCTGCCAGGGTACAGTAGTGCTTTGGCCAGCAAAAGTGTCTTTATCAGGCCTAATTTCAAATATGATTAGAGCAAATGGTTATATGGTCTTAAACAGAGGCTGCTTTAGTCACAGAATGGGATGCCCCGGGCAGGAATCGAGCTGCCAGGGTACAGTAGTGCTTTGGCCAGCAAAAGTGTCTTTATCAGGCCTAATTTCAAATATGATTAGAGCAAATGCTTATATGGTCTTAAACAGAGGCTGCTTTAGTCACAGAATGGGATGCCCCGGGCAGGAATCGAGCTGCCAGGGTACAGTAGTGCTTTGGCCAGCAAAAGTGTCTTTATCAGGCCTAATTTCAAATATGATTAGAGCAAATGCTTATATGGTCTTAAACAGAGGCTGCTTTAGTCACAGAATGGGATGCCCCGGGCAGGAATCGAGCTGCCAGGGTACAGTAGTGCTTTGGCCAGCAAAAGTGTCTTTATCAGGCCTAATTTCAAATATGATTAGAGCAAATGGTTATATGGTCTTAAACAGAGGCTGCTTTAGTCACAGAATGGGATGCCCCGGGCAGGAATCGAGCTGCCAGGGTACAGTAGTGCTTTGGCCAGCAAAAGTGTCTTTATCAGGCCTAATTTCAAATATGATTAGAGCAAATGCTTATATGGTCTTAAACAGAGGCTGCTTTAGTCACAGAATGGGATGCCCCGGGCAGGAATCGAGCTGCCAGGGTACAGTAGTGCTTTGGCCAGCAAAAGTGTCTTTATCAGGCCTAATTTCAAATATGATTAGAGCAAATGCTTATATGGTCTTAAACAGAGGCTGCTTTAGTCACAGAATGGGATGCCCCGGGCAGGAATCGAGCTGCCAGGGTACAGTAGTGCTTTGGCCAGCAAAAGTGTCTTTATCAGGCCTAATTTCAAATATGATTAGAGCAAATGGTTATATGGTCTTAAACAGAGGCTGCTTTAGTCACAGAATGGGATGCCCCGGGCAGGAATCGAGCTGCCAGGGTACAGTAGTGCTTTGGCCAGCAAAAGTGTCTTTATCAGGCCTAATTTCAAATATGATTAGAGCAAATGCTTATATGGTCTTAAACAGAGGCTGCTTTAGTCACAGAATGGGATGCCCTGGGCAGGAATCGAGCTGCCAGGGTACAGTAGTGCTTTGGCCAGCAAAAGTGTCTTTATCAGGCCTAATTTCAAATATGATTAGAGCAAATGCTTATATGGTCTTAAACAGAGGCTGCTTTAGTCACAGAATGGGATGCCCCGGGCAGGAATCGAGCTGCCAGGGTACAGTAGTGCTTTGGCCAGCAAAAGTGTCTTTATCAGGCCTAATTTCAAATATGATTAGAGCAAATGGTTATATGGTCTTAAACAGAGGCTGCTTTAGTCACAGAATGGGATGCCCCGGGCAGGAATCGAGCTGCCAGGGTACAGTAGTGCTTTGGCCAGCAAAAGTGTCTTTATCAGGCCTAATTTCAAATATGATTAGAGCAAATGCTTATATGGTCTTAAACAGAGGCTGCTTTAGTCACAGAATGGGATGCCTCACAGCAGACTTAAGATCAGTTCAGTATATATGCACAGTTAGTTACTATAAGCAGCCTGAAAACGCTAACAAAGGCTGGATGAAAAAAAAAAAATCTCCCTGTCAGCCAGCTCCGTTTTTCCTACCTTTCCCTGGCTTTCTGTCTGTCTCCTGTCTGTCTCCTGCCTGTCTCCTGCCTGTCTCCAGCCTGTCCCTGTCTGTCCCTGTCTCCAGCCTGTCTCCAGCCTGTCTAACTGCCTCAGCTACACAGCGTTCTGTCTGTCTGTCACGAATGCAATAGAGAAATGAGGAAAAGCAAGATGGCCGCCGTTAAATACCGCTGTGTGACGTCACCGGGCTTGCTGGCTGCTGATAGGCTGCATGTGACTGCCCCAGCTTGCACTGGCGCGGGATACATGTCCAGACATGTCCCGCCCGCCATCTTAGAATGCCTGTAATGTAAATGAATGGATGTTAAAGGAAAACTTCGAGTGATCGAATCGCGGGGAAATTCGGATTCGATCCGAATCGAATTTTTCCTGAAATTCGGATCGAATCCGGGTTCGTCCGGATCGATTCGCTCATCCCTAATGAATACATTAATATCAGACCTGTAATATCAATTCTGCACAATTTTTTTTTTTTTTTTTACCTTAAAAAAAATATCTAACATTGAAGAAGTGGTCACAGAATTTTTGACATTTAAAAAAAAAAAAAAAAAAAAAAAAAAAAAAACATTAATAGCAATTAATTAAGAATATTTAAAGATTGTTCCATTGAAATGCATTGGAGAGCGCCAGGTAGCGAGAGGTCATACCTGTCGCTGTTCAAGGTCGCTCGCTGGCGCTGTGGGCTGAGGCTGGAATAATGATGAATGATTCGCTATCTGGCGCTCTGTCAGTCGCTAAGCAGGATCGGCTTGATAAATGTGTGATTGCGGAGGGGAGCCGGCGTTCTCGTGGTGGTGACCGTCATTACAGTTCGCTCACCATTCGCTACCTGGCGCTATCCCTTGTTAAATAAGGGCCTAAGTCATCTGCTGTTTCCCAGATCCTGCATTTTTCCTCTAAATTCCTCTAAATTGCATATAATAATTAGCCATAATAATCATTGTGGTTAATTTTTTTACCCTTGGTAAAAATGAGCCATGTAGTATATGGTAGGTATGTCTCCTAGGTGTACATTAGAACATTGAATCAAAATTAGTAAAACAACCAACCAAAAGTCAATGAACGATTTCAAGCAATGACTATTTTACATGATGGGACTGGCGAGGGGATGTATATTTCCAGAGCCCCCTGGAAGCGTCTGCTAAATGTGTCATTGATCATCTGGATAAAACAAACATTCTGGTCGCTGCTTGTGGCCAAGCAAAATGGCCCTGGGGGTGGCTGTAAATGCCTGGTCTCGGCATTTCACTAAATGAAGATGACTGGTGCCTGTGCCATATGCTGTACAATAAAAATACACATTCGCACACTTCATAACAGAACATTGATGGGAATTATGTTAGAAGAAGTCCAGAGCATATGATGGTCTCATATTCCCATTCCAACATAAAACATAGAATAAGTGCTATTAAAATGATGAATACCAATACCTAGAAACACACTTTATAGAGTAGTTACTTATGGGTTTAGTATGTTAAAGATCATCAATCTTCAATATAAAACACAAGAAAAACCCATAAATACAAATGTGTTACAAAATACGGTAGGATCAATGTTGCACCTTAGTTACCCCCTGGTGACTATAAAAAGTATTCACATATACAGTATATATATATATATATATATATATATATATATATATATATATAAAATAACAACATAGATCTCTACAGGGTGATTTCAATAATTGCAAAGAAAAAAATTGGTTGTTATGTGTGTGATGCTGGATCTTGTAGTGAGCTATACTTTCAGTTAGGTAGTAGTTAGTTGGTAGGCAGTTGTGGTTAGTAACTGTATAGATCAGGGGTGGGCAATTATTTTTTCCATGGGGCCACATGAGAAACTAAAAATATTGTGGAGGGCCGCTGAGCTATGGGCGTCTAAGCGACGTTTAAGCTCAGCGGCTCTGAGTGCGCTGGCGGCTGCATCTCGAGCTTCCCTCTAACAGGGAGCGCGCCCGCGCTGGCCATTCTCAAATGGCTGACACAGGCACGCACCCTGCTAGAGGGATAGCGGGCATGCGGCCGCAGCTCGTGCATGCGCCGTTGAACTGGGAAAGAAGGTGAGTTTATGGGCGACCTGGGGGTTTCACACAGCGGGGCATCCCGATTTTGGATGCCCTGCGGGGAGGGGATCTATAAGATTCCCAGGCTGATAAAGCAGGGTTTTGGTCCACTTCAAACGTTCTGATGTGATAATTTCCCAGCCAATCAGAGAAGCCCTTGGCTTCTGGCAGTCTGGAAGGAGAGCTCATATCAGCTGGGGCAAAGTGTAAGAATGGTGGGCAGCAGGAAGGGGGCATGGTGAGAGCATGATGGACAGCAGGAAGGGGGCATGGTGAGAGCATGATGGACGGCAGGAAGGGGACATGGTGAGAGCATGGAAGGGGGCATGGTGAGAGCATGTGGACAGCAGGAAGGGGGCATGGTGAGAGCATGGTGGACAGCAGGAAGGGGGCATGGTGAGAGCATGATGGACAGCAGGAAGGGGGCATGGTGAGAGCATGATGGACAGCAGGAAGGGGACATGGTGAGAGCATGGTGGACAGCAGGAAGGGGACATGGTGAGAGCATGGTGGACAGCAGGAAGGGGACATGGTGAGAGCATGGTGGACTTCAGGAAGGGGGCATGGTGAGAGCATGTGGACAGCAGGAAGGGGGCATGGTGAGAGCATGTGGACAGCAGGAAGGGGGCATGGTGAGAGCATGTGAACAGCAGGAAGGGGGCATGGTGAGAGCATGTGGACAGCAGGAAGGGGGCATGGTGAGAGCATGTGAACAGCAGGAAGGGGGCATGGTGAGAGCATGTGGACAGCAGGAAGGGGACATGGTGAGAGCATAGTGGACAGCAGGAAGGGGGCATGGTGAGAGCATGTGGACAGCAGGAAGGGGGCATGGTGAGAGCATGTGGACAGCAGGAAGGGGACATGGTGAGAGCATGTGGACAGCAGGAAGGGGGCATGGTGAGAGGATGGAAGGGGGCATGGTGAGAGCATGTGGACAGCAGGAAGGGGGCATGGTGAGAGCATGGAAGGGGGCATGGTGAGAGCATGTGGACAGCAGGAAGGGGGCATGGTGAGAGCATGATGGACAGCAGGAAGGGGACATGGTGAGAGCATGGAAGGGGGCATGGTGAGAGCATGGAAGGGGGCATGGTGAGAGCATGTGGACAGCAGGAAGGGGGCATGGTGAGAGCATGGAAGGGGGCATGGTGAGAGCATGTGGACAGCAGGAAGGGGGCATGGTGAGAGCATGATGGACAGCAGGAAGGGGACATGGTGAGAGCATGGAAGGGGGCATGGTGAGAGCATGGAAGGGGGCATGGTGAGAGCATGGAAGGGGGCATGGTGAGAGCATGTGGACAGCAGGAAGGGGGCATGGTGAGAGCATGGAAGGGGGCATGTTGAGAGCATGTGGACAGCAGGAAGGGGGCATGGTGAGAGCATGATGGACAGCAGGAAGGGGACATGGTGAGAGCATGGAAGGGGGCATGGTGAGAGCATGGAAGGGGGCATGGTGAGAGCATGTGGACAGCAAGAAGGGGGCATGGTGAGAGCATGGTGGACAGCAGGAAGGGGGCATGGTGAGAGCATGGTGGACAGCAGGAAGGGGACATGGTGAGAGCATGGAAGGGGGCATGGTGAGAGCATGTGGACAGCAGGAAGGGGGCATGGTGGGAGCATGTGGACAGCAGGAAGGGGGCATGGTGAGAGCATGGTGGACAGCAGGAAGGGGGCATGGTGAGAGCATGTGGACAGCAGGAAGGGGGCATGGTGAGAGCATGTGGACAGCAGGAAGGGGGCATGGTGAGAGCATGGTGGATAGCAGGAAGGGGGCATGGTGAGAGCATGGTGGACAGCAGGAAGGGGGCATGGTGGGAGCATGTGGACAGCAGGAAGGGGACATGGTGAGAGCATGGTGGACAGCAAGAAGGGGGCATGGTGAGAGCATGGTGGACAGCAGGAAGGGGGCATGGTGAGAGCATGTGGACAGCAGGAAGGGGGCATGGTGAGAGCATGTGGACAGCAGGAAGGGGGCATGGTGAGAGCATGTGGACAGCAGGAAGGGGCATGGTGAGAGCATGTGGACAGCAGGAAGGGGGCATGGTGGGAGCATGTGGACAGCAGGAAGGGGGCATGGTGGGAGCATGTGGACAGCAGGAAGGGGACATGGTGAGAGCATGGTGGGCAGCAGGAAGGGGGCATGGTGGGAGCATGTGGACAGCAGGAAGGGGCATGGTGAGAGCATGTGGACAGCAGGAAGGGGGCATGGTGAGAGCATGTGGACAGCAGGAAGGGGGCATGGTGAGAGCATGTGGGCAGCAGGAAGGGGGCATGGTGGGAGCATGTGGACAGCAGGAAGGGGGCATGGTGGGAGCATGTGGACAGCAGGAAGGGGGCATGGTGAGAGCATGTGGACAGCAGGAAGGGGACATGGTGAGAGCATGGTGGACAGCAAGAAGGGGGCATGGTGAGAGCATGTGGACAGCAGGAAGGGGGCATGGTGAGAGCATGTGGACAGCAAGAAGGGGGCATGGTGAGAGCATGTGGACAGCAGGAAGGGGGCATGGTGAGAGCATGGTGGACAGCAGGAAGGGGACATGGTGAGAGCATGGTGGGCAGGTACATGGTGAAAAAGAGACAGCAGGCAGGAAGGGAAAACACAAGCAAACTACATAATCTTTCTGAGCAGACTTACTGATGCTCTGGAGCTCCTACTCCCTCCTTCCAAAGTCCCCAGGTCTCTATCACCTGCTCATCAGGTCTGGCTTCCTCAGAGGAAGGGAGAATGTGCCAGACCCGACGAGCCGAGCGGCCGATCAGCTGCTGCTTAACCTAAGCCTCTCACACTGTACACAGGCGATCACCTAAGTTAAGCAGCAGCCGATCGGCCACTCGGCTCGTCGAGTCTGGCATGTTTTCCCTTCCTCTGCGTCTCTTACTGGCCAGCTCAGCCCGGGCCGGTAAGAGCCTAGCAAAGGGCCGTATACGGCCCGCGGGCCGTACATTGCCCAGGTCTGGTATAGATGATGATAAATGCTCTCTTTAGTCTGGCCATGCCAGTGCAGTAATTAGCCTTAAAGGCCTCACTTCTTCAGCCAGGTAGAAAAAAGAGAGCTAAATGGTGCTTTTAACTTTAGCTACAGTTTAGATTTGGAAATCAGTTCTAGGACTTACATGTAACCCCCGCCCAAACAGTTAGTAAAACACAGGTGGGCCATCTTTTCTGGATACATTAACCCATACTCAAAGTCAGGGCCAGCTCAAGAGGATGGCAAACCCAGACACCTGACGGGGGTCCCACGGCCAGTGTCGGGCCCCCTCGTGCAGCAATTGCAGGTTTTAAATGCTTACCTTCCTCATTCCTTCGCTGCTCCTGTGCGTGCTCAGTCTTGCTGGGCCCTGTGGTCCATCACTTTGGTGGTGGGGTGGGGTTGTGGGCCACTTGCTTGTGCACCCGCCCCGCCATCGATTGATTGGTTTCCTCTGCTGCTGGCCTGTCCAATGGCGAGGTGGCTCTGGTGAAGTCCCCTAGGGTGACATGGGGGGCGGTCTTCTTCTCACTACGGCCTGCAGGGCCTCCATCGGGGGCGGGGAAAGAAGCGGGCGATGTGCCCTGATCTCCAATGTGGCAAAAATGAATTATTTCCAGTTCCCGGCTCATGCAACCCTGCAAGGTCTTTAGTATGGCATTTGGGGGGAGGGAGGGTGTACAGCCGGGCACAGGAAGGAGAAGGAGGCCTTATTGTAGGTTTATGTGGGTCAGACTGCTCCGGGCCCCCCCATGCAGCAGCCATGTGACCGGGATGCTATGGGTCCCCCAGTGCAGCATCCTGGCCCCATGGCTGCTGCACGGGGGACCCATAGTTGCTTGGCCCATGTGGCTTTGCAATGGTGGCCTGTCAAGCACTACCTTGAAGGAGGGGCCCCATAGCAGGCTGCTGTGGGCCCCCCCACTGTTATGTGGCAAAAGGGGCCAGGCTACTATGGGGTCCCCTGTTCAGCAACCAAGGGGGCCTGGTTGCTATGGGACCCCCTGTGCAGCAGCAGCCTCAGGTCTGCAGTGAAAAAAAGAAAGTAAAAATAGAAGGAAGGCAGAAAGGATAGCACAAAAAGGAGAAACGGGAGAAAGAAAAGGAAAAAGGAACAAAAGACAGTAAGTAAGGAAGAAAAAAAGGGAGGGAAGAAAAAAAGCATTTAAAATATGGTAAAAATGAGACTGAAAGCGGGAGGGGAAGAGACAGAGGAATCAAGAGTGATAGAAGGAAGGGTGCAAAGAAAAGAAGAGTGAGTAAAGGAAGGGAGGAAAGATGGAAGAAAAAAGAAAGAAGAATAATGGGAAAGAAGGGAAGGAAGAAGGAAGAAAAGCAAAGTAAGCAAGGAAAGGAAGGGAAGAAGGGCAGCAGAAAAAGAAAAAAATACGGAGGGAAAAAAGAAGGAAAAAAGACAAATGCAGGAAAGAAGAAAAGATAAACAATGTAGGGAAAAAGAAGAAAGATGGAATGAAAGAGAATGAAGGATGGAAAAGAGATAAGAAGGAACGAAAATAGGGCAGGAAGAAAGAGATTAAAGACTAAAGGAAGAAAGAGAAGGAAGGGAGCAAAGAGAAGGTAGTTGCAATGGAAGGAAAGAAAAAAAGAAGACAAGAGGAAGGAAAGAAAGTAGAAAAATGGAAGGAATAAAAGAAAGAACAGAAATAGAGGGAAGGAAGAAGAAAATGAAAGACAAATGATTGAAGAAAGATAAGTCATACAGACAAATAAACATAAATAGAAGTTCTGCATAGCGTTAAATGCTGACACGCATTGCGTGAGGTTTTACACAGGATGCCCTAGAAAGGGATATTCAGCAAGCCCTGAAGTCTTTTAGACTCCATGGCTGGCCACAGAGGTGGATGTTCCTCTGTAAAGAGAAACAAAAGCCAGGATTTTGACTTAGCGTTTGTTTCATCTTTAAAAACTCACCCTTCCCTGGTCCTATGGCGCATGTTTGGGCTCTCCAATCAGAACCATTTGCTATGCATATTTAATGTTTGTCAAATGACTCTGTTTGTCGCAAGGGGCCCACTAAGACTCTGTCATCCAGGGTCCCACAACACCCTGGAGCTGGCCCTGCTCACAGTATGAGCATGAATTTGTCATGAGACCATGGGCAATAATAGCCTCCATCAGCCGGGAGGGGGCACCAAGTAAGAGAGTTGCGTAGAAAAGACCACACCAATGCATTGCAATACCTGGCCACTGGCCAGTGTTTCATAGTGTATGCACATACAAGTAAATAAATGCTTTGTTGGCTCTCTGCATGCTAGTTTGTGCTTGCATGCAGTGCTCAGGAGATGCCAGGAGTTGGTGCACATGTGCATTTGCCTAGAAACAGCACCATCAGTTAGCCGGTCTTGTTCTGATCTTCTCATGTACGACCCAGCTATTGCATATGTATTGCCTTTTTTATTCTGATCTGGGCTTGGGAACTAGATCCACCTGTCCATGACCGGCCTGAACTTCTCACTCAATCTCTGCTATGTGTTTAATATATATCTTCAGTCTTGAAAACCAGTCTCTGGTCTGTTTGTTGGCTCCTCAAGGTGGGCAATCTCTAATCTAATACCTTGTTTCATGACCTGGTGCTCCGGTATATCCCTGCCATTGGAGGCACTAGTAAACGCTGCTTAAACACTGCTTATGGACTTTGGGCTTCAGGATGGATGATAAGCCACAAGTCTGTAATGTCCACCAATGGCTGGCAGATTTAACATGACATCGGATTCAGTGGCTTTAAAGAGGAATGTCTGGGGGTCATTTAGACTCCAGGGCTGTCTGAGTTCCACTCCTTGGGGCATCTCGAATTGGGATTCCCACGCTGTGTAGAACCCTCCGTAGATTCAGAATCTCAGATTCACTCACTAGGTCCAAAGCCCTTGACACCGTGATCGCATCCCCGCTCACCTCTAGCAGTGTGTGCACCTGCTCCCAGGCTTTCTGAATGGCAGAACAAGGGTTACTGGTGCACATCCGAGTTTAGCTGTAGGATTTCCACTGGGAAGAAACTGTTATTTTTTAGCATGAGATTCTTAAACCGGACCTTCACCCTGAATCAGAGCCTATCTTGTATGTTTTCCCCACCCTGTACATACAGATTGCCCATATTAAAAATCATCCTACATGCACCTATTGCATGTTTTGAGGCTTTTAACATCCAAGATGGCGGCCCACAGACAGGAAGTGTCTTCTGACTATGCTGCTCTGCATTCTGGGATTGCTGTCCTTTTCTTGACCCCAACACAGCTCTGTCTATGCAAAGCACATCTATAACCCCACCCTCTGTACTTTTCACCCCTCTCTTCAGTATGTGATGCTTCTGAGGCAAGATGGCAGCGCCCGTATCCTAGAGTCCTAAACAGAGTTTAAAAAAACTTAAAATACATTAATTTTAGATGCTGAGGAATAGCTTTTTAAGAATTTAGGCCTTTCATTAAATGATGGTGAAGGTCCAGTTTAATTAAGGAATTCTATAAAGCCAACTAGATAGAAGGACCTGAAAAAAAGATACCGCTGGAATGCACTGAATCAAGGATGATTTTTGCTGCACGAGATCTTACCCTATGGTTAAATGAGTTTATGAGAGTTTATGAACTGCTGGAAATGTAGTGTTGATGACTTTTCCTGCTGTTCACACTACACTTGGAGCGGAGTAGTGTCTCTTTTGGTAGCACCTCTGTACCAGATCATGATTAACATCATGTTATAACTGCATTATAAAATAGTCAGTAGCGTCTTAAAACAGCCCATACTTCCTAAGAAGGTGCAAGAGGTCTATGTTGAGATTTCCTCAGTGTCACCACAATGTTCTCATCCCACTGAAGGTCCCGTGAAATAATGTTACTTTGTGCTCTTCACCCTGCTCACCGTTGTTGGTATATACTGAGCTGCAGAGGTGCTGGTGGACATTTGCTGAAATCAATCACCTTTTCTACTGTTTTCCAAATGTTAAACCAATGTTGCACCACATACTCAGTCTCTCTACTTAAAATCAGTATAAATGCTCAGCATCATTATTTGGTTATTTTTATGTGTGATTTTAGTTTTGATTTGATTGAGTGTGGTGTCATCTGCAAACTTAGGTAGTTTAACTGAATGTGAGGGAGAGGTGCAGTCATCAGTATATCAGATGAATAGCAATGGTGAGATAATTCTCCCTTATGGGGCACCAATGTTGGCTTATCTGGCATTACTTTCACTACTTTCACTTTCCTGTTTGTTCCTAATGTTAAATAAGCTGCTTATCAGGCAAAAATTAGGACATATTCAACAGTGAACTTTGGGGATCAAACAGAAACAATGTACAGTTAGAATATATAATTAAAGCTGAACTATACCCGGTAATTTGACTATTTCAGCTTTTGTTCCTTGCCCCTGGGATGCCCCATGGTGTGAAACCCCTCAGTTCGCCTGTAAAAGCTCACCTCTTCCTGGTCCAACAGCGCATAAGCAGAGCCATTTGCCGTGCATATGTAATGTTAAGCAAATGGGTCTGTTTATAGCACATGAGCTGGAAAAGCTGCATACCATGCAGCGCGAGCATTCCTGTCCCCAGCCTATCTGAATGACTGGTGGCCAGGAGTGTGCACACAGCCAAAAGATGCAGGGGATGCGGCTGTCCACTGGGTCCACTTCCTTTACTGTTGGCCTGAGGAAGAGAAGTTTTAGCTTCTCTGAATGCGTGGCTGATGAGGTGGACGCCCCTTGGGGGGAGAGGGTGGCGCGCGACTACACATTTTTGGACCCATAGAACATGAGTGTGGTGTGATGGGTGTCCGGTACTGGTAAGCATGACTGCATATCTGGGCTCAGTGTCCTGTGCTTTTATCTGAGGCCTTATTTATGAATGAATGCACATGTGTGATATTATTGCATACACATATGTGCTTATATTTTTGGTCTACTGTTAATATTGGTGTGTATTTTTCCTTCCCCCCAATCTGTCCTCTCTTTGTGTTGAATTATATGTATAGGGGATTAGTGTGAAGTATTTTTTTGGTTATGATGGTTGTGTTCCCTAGTCACATTTGCGGCCTGATTCAGAGCCTCTCTTGCATGCATTCCCACCAGCGGTAAGGATCATATTCAGTCTCTTTTCTGTGTCCAGTGATTCAGAACCTTGTTTTTGTGGCCTAGTTGTCTTTTTTTGCAGGAAACTATGGTATGTGCATTTTTTGCAGGAAACTATGAGTGTTTGCTGCAAAAATACGACTCAAGCCGTCCCCGTGCATCTGTAATTTTACGGGTCTTGCCTGCGCTTGCATGGAATTCAGTGCCCTGAATAAGTTCAAACTTATGCCATCTTTTTGCTAGTGGGAAAACTTTTGCTAATGAAAATACAGCCTACATTCTCTCGAACCTACGAAGGGGCACCTTGATGAGTTCTGTGAAGAGTACGAGAATCTGCAGCAGCGGCGGCGGTTAACTATGTACCTTCCAGAGCTTAGGATTACCCGCCATCACCTGGATATCGATCACTTGACCAATCAGCAGGTGTTCGAATTGACCCGACTGAACCTCCTTTCTCTTGAGAAGCTTTACTTAGAGCTGTGACCATGGTTGGCCCCCACTACAAGAAAGGGGCATGCAATTGGTGGTATGACCAAATTGGTTGTCGAATTGCTCCTTCCAGAGGCTAGGGGCACTGTCAGTTGGCAAGTCCCAGCCTTTGCTGAGCCGGGCCTTGACTAAACTTCTCGATGGCATGGTTGTCCTGCGGGAGAAATACATCACTTTCCCTGTCAGCATAGCAGCCTGGAACGCATCATGGGCACCATCTATTTTACACATGTGGCCTGGTTCCCCCAGATGCTCAGAAGTACCATACTTTTCGCCCTATAAGACACACTTATTTTCCCCCAAAAGTGTCTGGGGGGGGGGGGGGGAGATGTCAGTGCGCCTTATCGGGCGAATGTAAAAAAAAAAAGAAGTAAACTCACGTTACCGGCGCTCCCGCGTTGCCTGCCACACTGCGGGAGGCCAGAAGAAGACAGAGGAGCAACGGGCTCTGTCCCCGCTCTGTCCCCGTCTTTCTGCGGCAGCTATAGCAGCGGCAGGGACGGAGGCAGCGCCTGGCGTTCTGCCATCATCTCCTGCCCTCCAGCTGCTGCCTCTTCCGGCCAGGGCACGCGCGAGCATCCGGGTCCGTGCAGCAGGTGGGTGTGGGGAGGCCACGCCCACCTGCTGCACGGACCCGGATGCTCGCGCGTGCCCTGGCCGGAAGAGGCAGAGGAGAAGATGCGGAGAAGAAGGAGCGGCTGTCCCTGTCCCCGCCGCTCCTTCTTACTGGCCGGGCTGTGCAGACACCCGGCTCCATAGAACGGGTGGGCGTGGCCTGCACTGGCGTGGTGCACGCTGATGTGGTGCAGGCCATGCCCACCCGATTCACGGGTCCGGGTGTGTGCGCGGCCCGGCCAGTAAGAAGGAGCGGCAGGGGCGCTCCTCCATCTTCTGGTGTTCCAGTGTGGCAGCCCGCCCAGCAACGCGGGAGCGCCAGTAACATGTGAGTTGATTTTTTTTTTTTCATTGTGTGCCTATGGGGAACGGGGGGGGGGTTTGGGGGGAGGTTGCCACACTGCTTCTATGGGGAATAGGAGGGGGGATGCCACATTGCCTATATGGGGAATAGGAGGGGGTGCCACATTGCCTATATGGGGAATGGGAGGGGGGTGCCACATTGCCTATATTGGGATGGGAGGGGGATGCCACGTTGCCTATATGGGGATGGGAGGGAGATGCCACATTGCCTATATGGGGAATGGGAGAGGGTGCCATATTGCCTATATGGGGAATGGGAGGGGGGTACCACATTGCCTATATGGGGAATAGGAGGGGGTGCCACATTGCCTATATGGGGAATGGGAGGGGGTGCCACATTGCCTATAGGGGGAATGGGAGGGAGTGCCACATTGCCTATAGGGGGAATGGGAGGGGGGTACCAAGATCAGTTCCCCCCAAAAAAACGAGCATTCACAGGCAGGCTCTGAATCTGGCCGTATGTATCCATTTGTAATCTGTTATCTAAGATTATCAGCATTTGTGTTAAATCATTCTGTACTTTTTCAGGACACCTGGCAGTGAATCTAAAGATGTAGATTTAAAGGGAAAGTCCACTTATGAATACATTTTTGAAAGTATATGATCTTGTGCCAAAAAAGATGTCCTCAAGTTACTGAGCTAATCTACTATATATTTTATTTTCTGTTATGTTAGCAAATGGAAGCAGTTTTCACTTCCTACAATCTGTTGTTATTGGCAACTGTACATCAGTGTTCCCCAGCTCTCTCCTCCTCGAGAGCCACAAACAGGTCAGGTTTTGCAGATCTCCACATCGTAGCGCAGGTGAAGTAATTAGTGCTCAGAGAGAGCAGGGTTAAACAGGGTTTTTTGTTTTTATTTTTTTTTTCTCTCAAATAATTGTGTCACCTCTCCTGGCCTAGAAAAAGTCATTTTTGAAAACGTTTTCGATTTTTTGTATTTTTATGCAGAATTGTCATTACAGGTCTGGCAATAAAGTATTAATGTCACAGTGTTAAAACTGTTTCATTCCATGTGTTTTTGCTTTGTTACAGGTGTATATGTGTTCAAAAACAGACTTTAATCACACAGCGACCAGATCCAGCGCGCCTACGCTCTGTGAGTCTGTTTTTTTATTGAATATGGTGTGAGTCGCTGAGAGTCGGTCTCAATGAGCTGGCGCTACCTTTAGCTCTCTGCAACGCTGTACTGGTGTTAGAGCGCCCAACATACATCTAATTCATCAATGCCGGCCAGGTTACTAAAGCGACTGAGGCGCGCTGTTACAACGCCCGATAGCCGATCACAGCATATACTAGCGGTCGCTCTAAGCACAGCTATACAGACGCTCATCTGCCAATACCTGGCGCTAGTAATGAATCAGCCTCCCTGTGGCAATCCACAAAACATTAGAGGAGAGGGTTGGAGTACACTGCTGTACACCAAGCATAGAAAAGTGAATCCTGTACACAGTATGCTGCTTCTGAGCATGTGTAAGATGCGAAGGTTGATTCACTACTAACGCCAGGTATCGGCAGATGAGCGTCTGTATAGTGTTTGTTCTAAAAGCATTTGTTTGCAGCCAGGAAAGGTCACACAATGATTTGAGCAAAAAAAACAAAAAAAATTGTCAAGCACGCAGTTTAAACACAAGCAAATGAACGGCCATTGAAATGTACAGGAGAGCGGCAGTGAGCGAAAGGTAATACCTGGCGTTCTGGAAGCTGAGCCACCTGTAATAATACATCGAATCAATCTCGTTTGCCGTCGCACACCTACCATGTAATGAAAGGGGGTGCACGGTTAGCGGTGACGCCGCAAATCCACAGGAAGCTAAGAAAACCAGCACTCCATATATGCGATGAAGATAAATAGAATTGTATTCGTACAGACTGCACAATAACAAACAGGAACAATCAATCCAACGTTTCGGGGGTTACAGCGAGCCCCCTTCATCAGGGATAACAGGCAACAAGTAGTACACAGCAGAGGAACATAAAAAAGAAGCTAGTAGCCAATGAGAGGCAAGGAAAAGACCGCCTGACATCATAGTGATGTCACAGCAGTTGCGCTGACAGGGATAATAAACACAACATGTGAATAAACAGTAGTGAGGATAAAGATACTAATACTCAGCCCTGGAGCCCCCCCCCCTGAGCAAACCGCCAGGCTGCAGCGCTGTCAGATGGCTGCAGCGGCGGAGAACACCGCAGAGAACAGAGCCGGTTGCATAACAACCGGCCTGTCAGAAGCCTCCAATCGGAGGAGGGCGGAAGTGACATCACAGGCAGGGCAGTGATGCCCTGCTGCAGTGATATTAACCAGCCACAAATGGCTGTAGAGGGCGCAGCACCTGTCAGAGTTGTCAAAGCCCTGCTCAGGGCTGAAAATCCGTCAGATTGCGGTGTTTGTCAGCGGGGGAGACCAGGTAAGTATCTTTAGCTAAAGAACAAGGCAATCTACACCACATGGTATACAAGACAGCGCAGAAAAGCGTAAATAATATAACACAAAGGCTCCAATTGCAAGCACAGCATGTTCATTACAAGTGAATAAACAACATAGATCAGGTATAAGTGGGAGTGGGGACTGGTAGGGACCTGGAGATCCCTGCTTACCAGTCCTGTGCCCAGCTGTACACGCGGCCTTTGTGGTATATTATTTACGCTTTTCTGCGCTGTCTTGTATAACATGTGGTGTAGATTGCCTTGTTCTTTAGCTAAAGATACTTACCTGGTCTCCCCCGCTGACAAACACTGCAATCTGACGGTTTTTCAGCCTTGAGCAGGGCTTTGACAGCTCTGACAGGTGCTGCGCCCTCTACAGCCATTTGTGGCTGGTTAAGGGCGGATATCTCTGCAGCAGGGCATCACTGCCCTGCCTGTGATGTCACTTCCGCCCTCCTCCGATTGGAGGCTTCTGACAGGCCAGTTGTTATGCAACCGGCTCAGTTCTCTGCGGTGTTCTCCGCCGCTGCAGCCATCTGACAGCGCTGCAGCCTGGTGGTTTGCTCAGGGGGGGGGGCTCCAGGGATGAGTATTAATATCTTTATCCTCACTACTGTTTATTCATATAAGAAATAAAAATACTTGATCAGCTAAATACGTTGAGGACATCCTTCTGGCACAGAAAAAATATACACTTTCAAAAATGATATTGAAACTGAACATTCTCTTTGAATGTAAAGCAGAACCAGATAATGCCATCCCACATATTTTAAAAGAAGTCACAACCCCTGATCTGAGATAGAACTATCACTTCTGCTTACATTACAGTGACAAGTGTGTGTGTGTGTTAAACTTTGTCTTCCAAGCACCTTCCCTTAATACATGTATTTTATGAATCCGAAGATCTGTATGATTAAATAAAATGAATCCAACATGTTGGTCATATAAGTGAGAAGCATATGATTTTGAGGGACGCACAGCTGTTTAGAGTTTACTGAGTTAATATGGACCTTGCGCTGACCCATTGCACAGTATATCCTTCTGACTATTACAGCTTCCATGGCTTTTATGTCTTTTACTTCCTTCTTATATCACTGGAGGGGATGTGACCTTTGATGTCTCAGATTGTTTCCATAAACTACAGTAAAGTTAAATGTTTCTGATATATGTAAGTTGTAAAGAGTCATTTGCAGCCTATGGCCTTTTAATGTAGCCTAGGATAGGAGTGAAGTGTCCATGTTCCCCTTCCTAACTAGCTTTTAATATTTCTAAGGTGTTCTTAAACATCTCTTAGCTTAGAAAAATTTGACATACAAAGACATCCATTCTTAAAGCGGAGATCCAGACAAAAAAATTGACCAGCCCAACCTGCTGCAACCGCAGCCATAGATTACTATTGAAATAGCAAGTCTTCTGCTGTGCTCAGTGATTTCTCCTCCTTCTTTTGGGATGCTTCTCCTCCTTTAACCCTTTAAATGACAGTCACATAAAGATCACATGGCTGCCTCTCCACCTCGGTCCAGGATCCAGCGACATGGATTTCCTCTTCCCCTGGGGTCTTCAGTGGGCATGAGAAGGTCTTTTTCATGCCGCCCCCTCCCCCGCGGCTTCTGACAACTTGCTGGCCACAGCAGGTAGGAGCATTTATAAGAGGAGCGTGATGATGTCATCCCGCTCTGCTCGGTATAAAAGCCTGCTTCCGGTGACCCGGGAGAAGCCAGCAGGTGATCGATGAAGGGCGGGTGCGGGAATCCCCTGCCTCCAGCACCTGGCTTCTGCTATTCACTGGCATAAATATGCAATAAATATGTGCACTGTAACCGAGAAGAATTAGGCTTTTACACACAAAACAATTTTCTTCAAAATATTTTATTTAAAAAAAAGCCACACAGTGTAAAAAAAGCATGGTTTAATTTGCTGCCAAATATTTCACCCAAAAATATTGTGAAAGCACTGAAAAAATTACAAACAAGGCATTTAATCTTAAAGCCCAAACTGCCAAAAAAAAAACAATATATAATTTTCTTGGAAACTTCTGCAAAAATCACAGTTAAACATGTATAGTGCAAACTGGCAACAGAGGGTGACAACACTTCAAGGTAGGCTAGCAGGTAAAGGGTTAAGGGAAAGTCCACCTTCAATTGTATAAAAGTTGTTCAAGGTGATTATTTCTTGTGTCAAAAAGATGTCCTCAATGTTCTGAGCTGATCTGCCCAGCAGCAGTGTTCTGTGTTGTCAGGCCTTAAACCAGAACAACACCCATTTTTCACCAAACTGGTGTTGTGCCGGGTGCAGGGAGGCAGAGGCTGTATTTCCATGGGGGTCCGAGAATGGAGGGGTTTCTCTTAGTCCCTGGAGGGACTAGCGAGGCATGGGAGCTTGCTGGGGGCTAGGCTGAAGTGTTGGGCATATGGGGCTCCCACGCTGCAGCTTGTTTCCTGTCCCCCCCTGCTGCCAAAGTGCAGCCAGCCGGTCCCTGCACCCACCACTACATACTAGATGCCGCTGCTGCTGGGATGTCACTCACCTGATGCTGCTGAGTTGTCCCACGCCAGGTTGCCGCCACATGCCTCATGCCAGATCGCCACTGCCAAGATGTCCTACGCCAGGTTGCCGTCAAGATTTCCCACACCAGGTCACCGCTGAGGCCATTGCTGAGATGTCCCACGCCAGGTCATCATCAAGATGTCCCATGCCAGATCGCCGCCGAGGCAGCCACCGAGATGTCCCACGCCAGGTCACCACCGAGTTGGCCCACGCCAGGTTGCTGCTGAGATGTCCCATGTCAGACCATCACCACTTCTGTTGCTGAGCTGTTCCTCGCCAGTGACGCCACCTGCCAGTGCCATAGCTGCCTCTGCTTGGTGAGTCTCCAGCTTGCTGTTGCCCTCCCTCCTGCTCAGGCCCTACCTACCCACCCACCTACTTGCCTGCCCAGTCACCTACCTACCTACTTGCTTGTCCAGCCACTTCCATGCCTGTCCGCTCACTGACATATCTACCTACTTGACTGCCCAGCACCCTATATGCCTGCCTACCCACTTACCTACTTGCCTGCCCAGCCACCTGCCTGCTTCCCACCTACATACCTGCCCACTTACCCACCTACCGACTTTCCTGCCCCCAACCCACCTACCTCGTCTGCTTGCCTCCCTCCTACCTACTTCCCATCCACCCACCCACCTACCTAACTGCAGCCCACCTACCTGCCTATCCCCCACCGAGATGCCGCTGCCCTAATGCCCGCTCAGGCCCTACCTACCCACCCACCTACTTGCCTGCCCAGCCACCTTGCTATGTACTTGCCTGCCGAGCCACCTACCTGCAGCCCACTTACCCACCTACCTACTTGCCTGCCCCCAACACACCCACTTACCAGCCCACCCACCCACCTGCCTGCCACCCTTCTACCTGTCCACGACCTGTCTGCCTGCCTGCCACCCTACTACCTACCTACTTGTCCACCCACCTGCCACCCTCCTACCTACTTGCCTGATCACACACCCACCTGCCTGCCTGCCACCCACTAATCTACCTGCCTGCCACCCACCCACCCACCTATTTTTCTGCCCTCTTACCTACCTGCCTGCCCGCTACCCACCTACCTACTTGCCTTAGCACCCACCACCTACCTGCTGACCACATACTTACTTGGCTGCTCACCCACCTACCTCTTTGACCTCCCAGCCATCCTACTTGCCTGACCATCCAGCCACCTACCCTTCGTCCACCCACCTATCTGCCTGCTGCCCACTTACCTACTTACCCACCAACACACCTACCTGCCACCCACCAACCTACCCACCGCCCACTTACCCATCTGCCAACCTACTTATCTGTCCACCTACACACCTACCTGTCTGTACGCCCACCTATCTGCCTGACTACACAGCCACCTACCTATCCACCCATCTACCTATCTGTCTGACTTTTCTTATACCCTTCTGCCCATACACTTGTCCACCTACCTGCCCTTCCACCTGCCTGCCTGATCACTGGAACACAAAGAGGGACAGAAATGTACTGATGCTCCAGGTTAAATTTAGAAGGGTCACTGGGGGTTAAAAATGTCAAAAACTGGAGATAAGCACCAACTTTATTCACATGAGTCATAGATTCCGGATCTGCAATAATAATAATAATCATTTTCTGGACAACTTCTTCATTTTTAATGCGTCAGTTAAGTGGTTAAATGATTTTTCTGTCTGTTGCTATGATTACTGGAAATTCTGGCTACGATACACAAATATAAAAATTCACGGATGCATCTGACTCAAAAAGTTATATGGGCTATTTTTTTTTAGATGACACATACCATAAACTTGGTCTCTTCCGGCGGCAGGAATAGCATTTCTGCTCTAAGTATAGTGATAGAGCTCTGTGTTTATGTTGTATTAACTTGTATTATTATAACACTTTACTGTGAGATGCTTTTTGCCTTTGGTTAACTTATGTGGAACTGGACCACCCAGCCATTGACATGTCCAAATATCGGCAAGTAACAACTAGAGCTTTATATGAAAGTTCACAAGCAATCGCTGTGTAACAGTGATTTATCTTCTACAGATATCCTCTGCATGCTGTATGTTATGTAGGCAACAGTTATAAACAGGAGACATGATTTGACTGAGCAAGCTACAGTAAGGGATACCCCTGTGACCAGAGCCATCTGTCACTAACCAGATTACAGAGGGAAACAGATGAAAGCATAGAAACATTAAACAAAATATAGTGTAAATGCTAATGCATGATATTTAACACTTTGAGGTCTGCTGTGCTTGCAGTCCCCCAAAGCAGGCAAATTTTCCGAAAAGTCAGACCATTCATGCATCCATAATAAGTTAAGATTTTGACTATCCCAGGTTTTGGTCCTGGCCCCAGGGGCACCACGATTCTGGATTCCCCACAGTGTGAAACCCCCCAGGTCGCCCACTCTAACTCACCCTTTCCTGGTCTTACGGTGCATGTACAACCTCCCATACACTCAGCGTTCTCGACTGCAGGCAAGTTTGTCTAGGCTCATCTAAGGAGGTGAGTTTAGCCGAGCTGTGCTGAGCGCAGCCGGTGGCCGCATCCCTGCTACCCTCTCACAAATGCACAAATGCAGGGGGCATGCACCCTGCTAAAGGGATAGCGGGGATGTGGCTGCTGCTCGAGAATGCTTTTGACTGGGGGATAAGGTGTATATACCGGGCGACCTGGGGGGTTTCACACAGCGGGGTATCTAGATTCTGTATTCCCCAAGTGGAAGGAATCTTGCGGCCCTGGAATCTTATAGATTCCGGGGCCGAGGGCAGTGGACTAAGGTCCACGTTAAAAGTAATAGGTGTCATCAAGAGAGGTTTGAGACAAGAATAAAATGGAATGAAGTACCACCTGGGTGGTTAGTATTGGTTGTCACTTACCTAAAATGTGTTACAATAGACAAAACGGCCATTTAAAGTGAACACAAAACAAACATGGATGTGAATAGATTTCATTACCTTTGGAGTAGCACCTTTGTACATATGCAGCAAATCAGGCTTCAGAAAAGCATACACGGCAGCAGATCGACTGCTGCAGCAGTAAGTCTGCAGCCTGATTGTGTTCCACCTGATAGCAGGGGTGGGCTGGCTATAGGAAACCTGGGAGAATTCCAGGGGGGCCACATTGCTTGGGGATACTTGGGCTGCTTCTTTTAACACCCACATTCAATCCCTGCCCCCTTAGTCTTTCTCCCCTGTATCCACTTGTGATTACAATCCAAGGAAACCCGGCCCCCAATGCTATAGCCCCAGCATCATGTTTGGGGGGGCTCATCAGGGATGTCTCAGGCCAGACATGGGCTGGTAAATTCCTGGGCTGATGTTTGACCCCAGTATTTCACTTCCTGATAGGATCTATGTGTACCACTGATTCCCTTTTCCTGTTGTGCCCATAGCTATGGAACCTCAGGAAGCAGAGACCTAAAAGAAGTACTATTTCGAAAAAATGGTTCAATTATAAAATCCATATAAACATGCTAAATAGTAGAACAAGTGGTTATGTATACACGCAGCAAAAAATAACATCCAACCAAGCTTGTTTCTTTTTTTCATGGAAGGAAAAGAAATGGGGGGGGGTACAAGTTTTGAGTATTCAATTCTGCTTTTACAGAGAAGATCTGCTCAATTGCTCAAACATATGTAGTTTTTTTTAACCCATCATGCAATGATTTGAGCAAATAAGCTTAACTTTTGAATTTCTCCTAGTGAAATTTAGGCCTTCTGTAGAGCACTGTGGTCAAATAGTCAGCAGGTCTCCCCTGGGTAAGGGGGCCGCTGATAACCACATGACAGCGGGGACTAATTGCGGGGCTCAATTTCGCTGGGAGAAGGATACGGCAGCAGAAAGTGAAGCAAGGTGGGCACTCCCCCCCTTTACCTGGCCGCCTATGGAAATGTTCTTTTGGGTTGGGGTCTAAAAAGCAAAGTGGGAACAGATAGAGAGGAAGAGGAAAGGCCCTTGTGCCAAGAGAAGGGAAACTTTTGCAGCACCATCAATGGGAACCTTGAGAGGAGGGGTCTCTGCAACCCTCTGGAGGTTAGTGGGATTTGGCCCCATGTCTCTGGACCATGTGATGCCAGCCATTCACCCCCTTGCAAATCTTGTGCTGGGCTGAGCAGAGCCGGTGACCAGCTCCTTGGGCTCTAAGTGGCGAGGAAGCAGCGTACAAGCTTGAACTACAGTACCTACTCCCAGAGTGGGTTTCTCCAGTAAGTATCTTGGGCAATAGAGCTGGCTCGATGGTAGACTGCTTTTTCCCACACTAAGGTCATGCCTACCTGGCAATTTTGAGATCACCAACTGGCTGACTCTGCCTGCTGGACACATTCCCAGTATATCTGAATGGATGGGCACAGGAGTGTGCCACAACTACAGGGAAGCCTGGGATGCGGCCACCGACAAAGATCAGGGGGGTGATGTCTTTTTGTAGGTGAGATCTCCAGAGTTGCAACAGTATTCCAGCTGTTGCCTTAAAAGAGCACCATACATTGGCATCAAAACCTCCCCTATCCTAGTGGTGATGCCTCGAGCTATGCAGCCAAGCATCCTGCTTGCTTTCCCCACTGCCTGGCTACATTGTCTACTCATCTTGCAGCTTTCAATAATCAGTATCCCTAAATCACTCTCTTCTGTTCTGGCTAACACAGTACTTTTTAGAGAGGTGATTCCTTCTACCATAGTGCATGATTTTACATTAAGAAACCTTGAACTCCAGTTTCCACTGTTTTGACTGTTTGAAAGCCAAACAGTTTTCAAGTTACATTTTGCAGCATGTTAGACAACTGTTTTAAAGTGGACCAACACCCAGGATTTTCACTATCCTGGGTTTTGGTCCACTTCCTCGGGGCACCCCGATCGGGGGTGCCCCGCTGCGTGAAACCCCCCCCGATCGCCCTAAATAACTCACCTCACCCCGCTCCTATGCGAGCGCTCGTCCAATCAGAGCGCCCAGAGCCGCTGTGGTATGTACGGACAAGCTACGGACATCCACAGCGGCTCTGAGAGCACTGGAGGCCGCGTCTCGCGCTTCCTTCTAACAGGGAGCACGCCTGCGCTGGTCATTCACAAACGGCCGGCGCGGGTGCGTGCCCTGCTAGAAGGAAGTGCGAGATGCGGCCGCAGCCCGCGCATGCGCCGTTGGAACGGGGATAAGGTAAGGTTTCTGTGCGTCCTGGGGGGTTTTCCCCTGTGGGGCATCCCGATTTCGGATGCCCCGCGGGGAGGGATCTGATCGGCCCGGGAATCTTATAGATTCCCGGGCCGATCCCCCCTGGGTGTTGGTCCACTTTAGAACCTATGGCTGCCATGTTTTGGTCTTAGCATTTATAAAGCATTGACATCTGTATCACCTGACTTTTTTTAATGAAGATTGTCCTCAATCCTTCACTCTAAGGCAAAATAAGATCTGGTACCTGCCCATCTAGCTATGGGAACTTTGTAATTGGTAAAAAATCTCTGGGTATTAGACACATAGCAGAGGTACTTAACATTAACTCTAAACAGCAACTGTAAATCATGCTCTAACTTCCTCCCTTCACTGAATTATACCTTATTTTATGTCATTCTTTATTTTTTTTTACTGTTAATAATGCATGTTCTTGCCAATAGCTAGGGAAATATTACTTACATATATTCTATTTTGTGGTCACCGTCAGTATTGGCAAATTCTAAACTCCCAAATGATTTTCTTACAAAATAAAGAACAAAGGCTGTTGAAAAAAGCAGCTGCATAAGGACCTTGTCCTTTCTAGTCTTCAAACAGAAATGTAGCCATAGGGCTGCAGGTCACAGAGAGGCACATATGGGCTTTGGGTTGGCATGAAATGTCTGGAGGTCACAGAGGGCATAAAATGGCTGGGGGTAGCAGTTAGACACTGAAGGACTGCTGGACAGCAGGTGCTGCATAATAAAGGATACCCTAAACACTGTAATCCCGCAATAGCACTTGGTGGTAAAAGTGCAAGGCGGTGCATTTTAATATACCAAATTATTACTTTCTACTTCCTTTAACCCTTTAACTACCTAGAGTTTCACTATTTTGCTCTACACGTGTTCAACTGTGATTTTTGAGGGGTTTCCCAGGAAAATTATATATTGTTTTGTCTGGGTTTTAACATGGAATGTTTTGTTTGTTACTTTTAAAAACCTGTTTTTTAAATGTATTTAATAAAGTGAGACAGAATTTACAATAATTCTTGGGTGTGGTTACAGTTCTGAGCCCAGAAAAAAATTTCCAGGTTTACCTAGCCTGGGACCAAGTTGTACTTTTAAATATATTCTCAATACTTTGGGGAGAAATATGTGCAAAAAAATTTTTTTTTTTGTAATAAAAAATATACGTTTTTCAATAAAACCGTCTTCAGTTTTATGAGATATTTTAAGGCAAGTTTACTGATTTTTTTTACTGTTAATAATTTATGTTCTTGACAATAGCTAGGGAACATTTATGCCCTTATTCATCAAGCGATAGCGCCAGGTAGTGTCTGACGAGCGCCAGGTAGCGGCAGCTAACGGCGACTACCGACTCAAGTACGCCCGGCGGCGGTCACAATGACGCATTTATCAAGCAAAATGAGGCTAGCGCCGGCAAGAGCGACAGCTAGCGCGGCATTCATCATGAAGCCGCCTGGACCGAACAGCGCCGCTGCAAATTCCCTCACAGCGCCAGGTATGAGCTGTCGCTCCCTGGCGATGTCCAATGCATTTCAATGGAGCAATCTATAATTATTCATAATTAATTGGTAATAATTTTTTTTTTAATTTTTTTAATGTCAAAAAATCGGAGAACACTTCTGCAATGTTAGGATTTATTTTTAAGTCAAAAAAAAAAAAAAAAACTTTATGTGCAGAATTGATCTAACAGGTCTGAGATTAATGTATTCATATAACAAAATGATTCTAAAAACATGTATAATGTTACATTCAAAAAATATGGTTGTTTAGGGGTTAAAAACTAGTTAATACAGATCGCCGCCAGCGCTCTGGGGTTTAAACAAGGAATGGACAGCGACAGCACATTCGGAGCGTGATTTTTTGATGAATATGAAGCTAGCCGTTCGCTCTGGCCATTCGTTGTCAGGCGCTCACATACAACGCTGGACCTGTGAAACAGCGACCCCCCAGCCCGTATTCAACATTACCGCACACCGACTGAGTCGCTGTCATCAAGCTAATGCCGGCCAAGCACAGCGAATACTGGCTGGCGCTGAAAAAATCACGCTACAGTCGCTCATCTGTCGCTACCTGGCGCTATTGATGAATCGGCCTCTTAGTTAAATATATTCTATTCTGTGGTCAATGTCAATATTGGCAAATTCTAAACTCCCAAATGATTTTCTTAAAAACAAAAAAAGAACAAAGGCTTTTGAAAAAAGCAGCTGCATATAGATCTCGTTCTTTCTATCCTTCAAACAGAAGTGTACCCATATTTAAAACATGAAGACCCTTAAGCTATCCAGAACTTAGAGGAAGAAGCACAGCCCGGAGCACTTGCCTTTTTCTGTTTATTGGATCTGGCAATAAAGGAAATCTCAATACTTCCATTGTAACCAGCATAATATCTCTTATGCTGTTGAAATTATATGTGTTAAATATATCATCTTTAGAAATCATTGTAACAACATACATGTACTGAGATCAAAGCTGAATCCTTCTTAACCTGACTTCTAGATTTAAATGATCAAATTAAATGGAGAGGGTCTTTCACTGTTCATTGATGCTGACCTGGGAGGCAGGTGCTGACTTGCCGGCAAATGCTCCCCAGTGTGTGGAGGGCTTCTTACCAGAATAAAACTGCAGGATCGCTTCTGGCGTGTTCTACTATCTATCCAAACTGCTTCTCAACTTAATCAGGTCCTTAGAGACTAGTTCTCTGAAGCACACAAACATAAATGTTGCCTTTTTACAGCTAGTCACAAAAGGCTAGCAAACAAAACACTCTAAATAATTTAATAGACACATACATGAAAGAATATTGGCAATTTATAGTAATTTTATAGGATACATTCTATAGTTTATAATTTTTAACCAAATTGACATATTTTCTTTTTCCTTTTTGCCTCAATAACAATATGAAAATGTTACAGTATCTGTATTTAAAGAGACAGTCCATGCAATGGCAATAATAAGGCAGCAAGGAGTTTATCTGAAGCCTGCGCAATGAGCCTCTCCTCCATTTCTTTATGGAGGCAAATAAAGAAATAAGCAAATGTTGGAGCCCTGCTACATAATCTGCTGCAGGAGGAGGAGAAGCACATGGGGCAGGATTCATGTGAGTTCCTTACAGCCTAATAAGTGATATTGCATGGGCAGGGGCTTTTAATCCATAATGAACAAAGCGGGAATCATTCTCACCAACAAAGCTGCAGGATCAGATTGACACTTGGAAAGGCTGCAGGATCAGATTGACACTTAGAAAGGCTGCAGGATCAGATTGACACTTAGAAAGGCTGCAGGATCAGATTGACACTTGGAAAGGCTGCATGATCAGATTGACACTTGGAAAGGCTGCAGGATCAGATTGACACTTGGAAAGGCTGCAGGATCAGATTGACACTTGGAAAGGCTGCATGATCAGATTGACACTTGGAAAGGCTGCAGGATCAGATTGACACTTAGAAAGGCTGCAGGATCAGATTGACACTTGGAAAGGCTGCAGGATCAGATTGACACTTGGAAAGGCTGCAGGATCAGATTGACACTTGGAAAGGCTGCATGATCAGATTGACACTTGGAAAGGCTGCAGGATCAGATTGACACTTGGAAAGGCTGCATGATCAGATTGACACTTGGAAAGGCTGCAGGATCAGATTGACACTTAGAAAGGCTGCAGGATCAGATTGACACTTGGAAAGGCTGCAGGATCAGATTTACACTTAGAAAGGCTGCAGGATCAGATTGACACTTAGAAAGGCTGCAGGATCAGATTGACACTTGGAAAGGCTGCAGGATCAGATTGACACTTAGAAAGGCTGCAGGATCAGATTGACACTTAGAAAGGCTGCAGGATCAGATTGACACTTGGAAAGGCTGCAGGATCAGGTTGACACGGGGAGGCCGATTCATCAATAGCGCCAGGTAGCGACAGATGAGCGACTGTAGCGTGATTTTTTCAGCGCCAGCCAGTATTCGCTGTGCTTGGCCGGCGTTAGCTTGATGACAGCGACTCAGTCGGTGTGCGGTAATGTTGAATACGGGCTGGGGGGTCGCTGTTTCACAGGTCCAGCGTTGTATGTGAGCGCCTGACAACGAATGGCCAGAGCGAACGGCTAGCTTCATATTCATCAAAAAATCACGCTCCGAATGTGCTGTCGCTGTCCATTCCTTGTTTAAACCCCAGAGCGCTGGCGGCGATCTGTATTAACTAGTTTTTAACCCCTAAACAACCATATTTTTTGAATGTAACATTATACATGTTTTTAGAATCATTTTGTAATATGAATACATTAATCTCAGACCTGTTAGATCAATTCTGCACATATTTTTTTTTTTTTTTTTTTTTTACTTAAAAATAAATCCTAACATTGCAGAAGTGTTCTCCGATTTTTTGACATTAAAAAAATGTTAAAAAAAATTATTACCAATTAATCATGAATTATTATAGATTGCTCCATTGAAATGCATTGGACATCGCCAGGGAGCGACAGCTCATACCTGGCGCTGTGAGGGAATTTGCAGCGGCGCTGCTTGGTCCAGGCGGCTTCATGATGAATGCCGCGCTAGCCGTCGCTCTCGCCGGCGCTAGCCTCATTTTGCTTGATAAATGCGTCATTGTGACCGCCGCCGGGCGTACTTGAGTCGGTAGTCGCCGTTAGCTGCCGCTACCTGGCGCTCGTCGGACACTACCTGGCGCTATCGCTTGATGAATAAGGGCCTTAGAAAGGCTGCAGGATCAGGTTGACACTTAGAAAGGCTGCAGGATCAGATTGACACTTAGAAAGGCTGCAGGATCAGATTGACACTTGGAAAGGCTGCAGGATCAGATTGACACTTAGAAAGGCTGCAGGATCAGATTGACACTTGGAAAGGCTGCAGGATCAGATTGACACTTAGAAAGGCTGCAGGATCAGATTGACACTTGGAAAGGCTGCAGGATCAGATTGACACTTGGAAAAGCTGCAGGATCAGATTGACACTTGGAAAGGCTGCAGGATCAGATTGGCACTTAGAAAGGCTGCATGATCAGATTGACACTTAGAAAGGCTGCAGGATCAGATTGACACTTAGAAAGGCTGCAGGATCAGGTTGACACTTGGAAAGGCTGCAGGATCAGGTTGACACTTAGAAAGGCTGCAGGATCAGATTGACACTTAGAAAGGCTGCAGGATCAGATTGACACTTGGAAAGGCTGCAGGATCAGATTGACACTTAAAAAGGCTGCAGGATCAGATTGACACTTGGAAAGGCTGCAGGATCAGATTGACACTTAGAAAGGCTGCAGGATCAGATTGACACTTAGAAAGGCTGCAGGATCAGATTGACACTTGGAAAGGCTGCAGGATCAGATTGACACTTGGAAAGGCTGCAGGATCAGATTGACACTTGGAAAGGCTGCAGGATCAGAGTGACACTTAGAAAGGCTGCAGGATCAGATTGACACTTGGAAAGGCTGCATGATCAGATTGACACTTAGAAAGGCTGCAGGATCAGATTGACACTTAGAAAGGCTGCAGGATCAGATTGACACTTAGAAAGGCTGCAGGATCAGATTGACACTTAGAAAGGCTGCAGGATCAGATTGACACTTAGAGGCCGATTCATCAATAGCGCCAGGTAGCGACAGATGAGCGACTGAAGTATGGCGCTATGAGCGCCGCTAGCGTCAGCCGCGGGCGGTAGCGATTCGCTATAGCAGGCCTCCTCAGTCGCTACCTGGCGTTGTTGCGAACAACGCCTACATTGCTGAATATGATGTTGGCCCTCAGCTTTGTAGGCGCTGTCAGTCAGTGTGACCACGCTATTCTACACAGCGCCTGTTAGCTTTGCTGTGTCCTGGCCATCCAGTACCTTCTGAATAAAACACATTGCCACATTTGTTAAAAATTTAAAGAGTTTTTATTTTGTGTTGAAAAGGAAATTAAATTCAACCAGATATTCGAATATAAATGCAAAATAAAACATAATTAAACACATAGCCACAATTAATTTTTTTTTTTTATTTGTTACATAAAAAGGAAATACAATTAAACCACCAATGAGAAAGAAAAGGAAAATAAAAACAGAACAGAGAAAGAAAAGGAAAATAAAAACAGAACAGAGAAAGAAAAGGAAAATAAAAACAGAACAGAGAAAGAAAAGGAAAATAAAAACAGAACAGAGAAAGAAAAGGAAAATAAAAACAGAACAGAGAAAGAAAAGGAAAATAAAAACAGAACAGAGAAAGAAAAGGAAAATAAAAACAGAACAGAGAAAGAAAAGGAAAATAAAAACAGAACAGAGAAAGAAAAGGAAAATAAAAACAGAACAGAGAAAGAAAAGGAAAATAAAAACAGAACAGAGAAAGAAAAGGAAAATAGAAAAGGAAAATAAAAACAGAACAGAGAAAGAAAAGGAAAATAAAAACAGAACAGAGAAAGAAAAGGAAAATAAAAACAGAACAGAGAAAGAAAAGGAAAATAAAAACAGAACAGAGAAAGAAAAGGAAAATAAAAACAGAACAGAGAAAGAAAAGGAAAATAGAAAAGGAAAATAAAAACAGAACAGAGAAAGAAAAGGAAAATAGAAAAGGAAAATAAAAACAGAACAGAGAAAGAAAAGGAAAATAGAAAAGGAAAATAAAAACAGAACAGAGAAAAAAAAGGAAAATTAAAATAGGAATTAGAATGAAAAGGAAACTTACAACAGAATTAAACACATAGCCACATGTATATATATAATTCTTTTTTTATTTTTACTCTAAAAAAAAATTAATAATAAAACAGAAATGAAATTGAAAATGAAAAGTCAAACAGAAATTCTAAAGCAAAGTAAAGTCCTGGAAAGTTTTTGAAAAGGAAATTAAGGATCAGGGTGCATCTCTTTGTGCCTGAAAAAATAAGAAAAGTGCAGTTAGTATATATCTTTATAGTTGTTTTGTGGTTTCCCAAAAAAAAAATGCATAACTTGATAACCAACATTGGCGTCTTACACCCCCCTTAGAGTGGTTTGGGTCATCTTACACCCCCCTTAGAGTGGTTTGGGTCATCTTACACCCCCCTTAGAGTGGTTTGGGTCATCTTACACCCCCCTTAGAGTGGTTTTGGGTCATCTTACACCCCCCTTAGAGTGGTTTTGGGTCATCTTACACCCCCCCTTAGAGTGGTTTGGGTCATCTTACACCCCCCTTAGAGTGGTTTTGGGTCATCTTACACCCCCCCTTAGAGTGGTTTGGGTCATCTTACACCCCCCTTAGAGTGGTTTAGGTCATCTTACACCCCCCCTTAGAGTGGTTTGGGTCATCTTACACCCCCCTTAGAGTGGTTTGGGTCATCTTACACCCCCCCTTAGAGTGGTTTGGGTCATCTTACACCCCCCTTAGAGTGGTTTGGGTCATCTTACACCCCCCCTTAGAGTGGTTTGGGTCATCTTACACCCCCCTTAGAGTGGTTTGGGTCATCTTACACCCCCCTTAGAGTGGTTTTGGGTCATCTTACACCCCCCCTTAGAGTGGTTTGGGTCATCTTACACCCCCCTTAGAGTGGTTTGGGGCATCTTACACCCCCCTTAGAGTGGTTTGGGTCATCTTACACCCCCCTTAGAGTGGTTTGGGTCATCTTACACCCCCCATTAGAGTGGTTTGGGTCATCTTACACCCCCCTTAGAGTGGTTTAGGTCATCTTACACCCCCCCTTAGAGTGGTTTGGGTCATCTTACACCCCCCTTAGAGTGGTTTGGGTCATCTTACACCCCCCCTTAGAGTGGTTTGGGTCATCTTACACCCCCCTTAGAGTGGTTTTGGGTCATCTTACACCCCCCCTTAGAGTGGTTTGGGTCATCTTACACCCCCCTTAGAGTGGTTTGGGTCATCTTACACCCCCCTTAGAGTGGTTTGGGTCATCTTACACCCCCCTTAGTGCGTTTTTTTGCTCTTTTGGATGGGAGGTCAAATACATTTAAACAGTAGTGCAGTACTTGCATTAGAGTGAAGGGTAGTTAGCTTACCGCAAAAAAAGAAGTGATCAGCCTTTCCCTTAGCTCATCGCCAGTCTGGGTGTCCTCACTTCTATCTGCGGGCAGGTTGGGGATTTCTGGCACCAGTGCTGTATCCTCGGGGGCTTGGATTCGGTGACAAATACAAATGTTGTGTAGCACACAGCAGGCAAGGATGATCTTGGAAACCTTCTGTGGGCTGTAGAGCATCTCTCCTCCTGGCCGTGCCAAACAGAGAAAGCGTGCTTTCAGCAGGCCGATGGTTCTTTCCACAATGCTTCTGGTCTTGCGATGCGCTGCATTGTAGCGTTCATGGGCAGAGGTCCGTGGGTTCCTGACCGGAGTCATGACCCACGTTCTCTGCCCATATCCCTTGTCCGCTGTAGAAAAAACACAAGGAGAGAGACAGCAATTAGTACTCGTACATGTTTTTTGGTGGTAGTTTGGTTAAAATTGGCTTACTAGGCCACATATTAGCAAAATACATAGACATGGTTAATTTATTACCCAGTAGCCAGCCAGCTGGCATTTCGTTGTTATCAAACTTCCGGCACAGGACTGTCCGCTGCAAGACGTAAGAATCGTGGCATGAGCCGGGGAACCCCGATCTCACCGCCCGCAGCCTCATGTCCGGGTCACAGACCACCATGATATTAAACGAATGGAACTGCTTCCGGTTTCTGTAGGACAGCTCCTGTGCACGGGGAGGGCGGAAAGGGATATGTGTACCATCAACGCACCCTAGCACATTCGGGATCCCTCCCATCAGATAGAAAGCATGTTTTATTTTGGCAACCTCTTCCTCATCCTCAGGAAACTTGATGTAAATTGGGATTAAATCACAAATTGCCAGAACTACCTGGATTAGTATGCGGCTCATAGTAGCCTGGCTTATCCCGCTGAGGAGGGCTGAGGTTGCCTGGAAGGTCCCTCGTGCCAAAACATTAAGAGTGGCACACAGGCGTACTATGCCTGGAATGGAATGAGTGCGTTTGGTGGATGGCTCGATTTTGGTCTTAATCTGATCATATAGGGACTGTAGTGCAGCACGATTCAGACGGAAGCGGCTCCTGATCTGCTCGTCACTTAAGTCCCATACTGAAAGGCGGATTGCAAAGGAGCGGGGTGCCCTAAGCCTCACAACACCCCGCTCCCTTTCCTCCTGCTCTTTCAGCATACACATACATCCATCCACCCAGACACCATACATCACCCTCTTATCCATCACACACACTAAAGATATATACAAAAACAAAAATAAACCAAAAAAACAACTAACACACAACACACACACAAACAATCACACTACACACACACCCGCTACAATGCAGCTCACCACAAAACCAGAACTATAGTGGTCCAAACCACCAGCCTGCTGAAAACCAGCTTTCTAAGTTAAGCACAACCAAGAGGGGAGTTGCTGCACAGCCCACAAAAGGCCCCAAAATCAAGCCTCACTTGCTGTATGCTACACAATATTTGCAGATGCCACCAAAACCAAGCTCCTAAAGAAACAGCACTGATGTCAGAAATCACCCAACAAGCCACAGAGAGTGAGGACAGAAACCAGACAGAGGCTCAAATGAGCTAAGGGAAGCGAGCACAGCACCACACCACAGCCTTTGCCACAGTGTAAGAATAGCAGAAGCTAGAACATTCCTTCCTTTTATACTTCATTTTCTAAAGTGACAGGTCCGCTTTGCCGCCTTTTGCGTCGCTCTGCTAGTTCCGGGCGCCAATTAGCCGACCCAGGTGTGCGTAAAACAGAGTGCGCACGCGCACGCTAGTAGCGCTACTAGCGTACTTGAGCCGTAACTTGCGTGCATTAACGGACATGGGCCAAAAATCAGGTGGGGACCAATGAAAGGGAAGCTGTTGTTTTTTTAAATAGCCGTTAGGCTAAGCACATGTCACAAGGGTTTGAGATACATCAGTCCATTGTTGGGATTGGGTGTGTGTTGTTTGTTTAATGAGGTCTGTAATGAGTTAATTGGCTAACACACATGCTTCTGTCAGTGCAGTGGAGGTGTGCCTAGAAGGAACTGGGCTGTATGTGTGAATCAATTAAGTGGGCTGCTTTTGGATTGGCTGTTAGAGCACATAAAACCTGCCCAAGCCTAAGAGATTGCGATGCCATTCTGTAGTGTGCATGCGTGCTTGTGGGGTGTTGATTTGTGTGTGTGTGCAGCTACAGGATGGAGCCAAATACAGGACATCTGTCGGCCACAGCAGGCCCGAGTAGGAGTTTGGTGGGTGCTGTGCGCAGACCTCCCTTACGGAAAAGGGCACAGCCTGAAGGTGGGGCAGCACCCCAGGCTAAGCGCCCAGGTGCCAAGAGGGAGCCTGAATTTAATTTGGCTGAGAATAATCATCTTGTGCGCCTGACACTTGCGAAATGGGAGCTGATATTTGGCTCCCAAAGCAAGTCCATAGGCAAACAAGAAAGAAGCAAACTGTGGGATGCCATTGGTGTGGAGCTTAGTAGCACAGCTCAACACCCACGTAGTGGCCCATCCTGCAGGAAACGCTTCTACACTTTGCGAGGGGCCCTTATGAAAAAGATGAATCACGATCTTGATGTGGACAGTGGGTTCATCCAGGCTCCAAAGAGTACCTACAGGCCGTATGAGGAGATGCTGAAGGCCAAAATCCCACTGGCTCGGCTGCAGGGTGTGGATCCTGGGGATGACACCACCGGTTGGGCTGAAGGTACATATTTTCTGGCTTTTACAATAACATAATGTTAATGTATGTGATTTGCATTTTTACATTCTGACCAACTAACAGTAGGACCTGTGAAGTATTACATTACAGCTCAAACATTTGTAACTTTTCTGTCTGTTGCTTTATGCATAGGTGCACATGCTGCTGTCCGGGATGTGGCTCAGGACACCCAAGCTCCTGCCCTTCCAGCAACCTCAAGGCTACCCCAGTCTGCCATTGAAGGTATTTACCCATAATTTGGTTGCTGCTTTTTTGATAAACAAATGGGTGTGGGAGCAGCTCAAACAATCAAGGTTTGCCCTGTTGAGTATTAATAATATGTGCCTGCGCCCTAATTGCACGCCCACTGTAACACTCACAGCAAGTAACTAACAAGGCCCTAACATGTGTAGATATGTAGGACGCCAGAGATGTGTAGCCATATATTGGCATATCAATGTGCGAGCCACACTTGGCTTGATTAGTCAATATTATTGAAAGAGCTGCTCACACACCTTAATGCATGTTGTATTTTGCAACGCACATTAGCTATGGCTCAATGTTGGTTTTATTTTGGCCTAGCTCCCATGCCCTTGGCCCCAGCATCTCCTCCGGATCCCAGCTACTCTTTGGATGTCGGTAAGTGCATGTGTTCACCTTGCTTGATCCACTTTTACTCAAGTGCATGTGTCTCATTCCTCTTTTTTCTTGGTAGGCCAAGTGACTGGTTCATCTTTGGACCCCACTTCCGATGTTGCCGGTCAACAGGACCCTGTTGGTGTGTAGAGCAATACATAATGTATCCTTTATGCTGTTTATGTTACACTGGTTCAATTTGGTTAGTCTACTAAGCTACATGTTTGCTTTGTAAACTTGAAGATGCCTCTTGGGAGTGCTGGTTGCCTCCCCAGGGTCAGTCTATTAGTTATTTGAGTGAGAGCAATGTATATTTGCGGACATATTTTTAGCCAAACATTCCCTGTAGTAGTTTGCTGATTATTTAGAGACATTCTTTATTTTTTTTAGTTGACCCGAATATCGGAAGTGGCTGTCCAGAAAGGGCCCCTCAAGTACCAGCTGCCAGAGATGAGGGTAAGTGGTTTGGCCTTGCTCTAGTCTGTATTTTGGCTCTAATTTTGTGCCACTTGCTTCTGGCAACTTGTGTGTCCACATGTATTTTCCAGGTCCAAGCTCGAGTGAGGACCCCACTCCAGACATCTGGGATATTGCGGGTATGTTTAATTTAAGCAATGTTTATGATGAGATTTGCAGAAATTAGTGCGTCTTAGTCCTGTAACATACATGTTAACAATCTGAGTTTAACAGAGACCTTTGGTCTAGTGTGTATTTTTGAACTTTTTAGAGGTATGGCCTCGATAGCCTAACCAGGTTACATTAGAGTTTGGCCCACAGACCTACTAACCTGATTTTCCTGTTTAGCATATGCCAACTTGCCCGACATCTCGGATGTTGAATTGCGACTCTCTGGCAGCGATACCTCGAGCCTACCTGTGCCGGAGGACACGCAGGTAACATGGCTGATGTAGACGACCTCGAAACACATTGGCATATTCGTGGGTAGTGGAAGAAGCAACATGTCACATTTCCTTTCATTGTTGTTTTGGCAGGAGGCGGAACCAGAACCCCAAGCTGGGACCTCTTCCCAAGTCCCATGTGGCCAAGCTTCAGAGGCTCAGACAAGGGTAAGTTGTCTAGTGAGTGTTTATGGTAATGTTTGGGAGGGGCATAACTGCATTGGTTCTGTTTGACTAAAATGTGGTTTACTATTTGTTTAGCCTCAAACCACAGCAAGAGGAGGTGTGGCACCAACCAGTGCCGATCTCTACGAGCTAGGGGTCCGGATGCTGGAGGACTACAGTCGCCAACAGCCGCGTGATGGAAGTAATGAGCGCATTGCGGCGTTGGAAAATCAGGTGCTGATGTGTCAGCAACAAAATGAGGCCCTGCAGCGCCAGGTGGACCAGTTACGGCAAAACCAAGTACAGAACCAGGACCTTGGTCGGCTTGCAAATGTAATCGAGCAATCTGTACAGCGCCAGGAAGAAGCAATACAGCGCCAGGCAGAAGCAATACAGCGGCAGGACCAAACTTTGTTGTTGCTACAACAGCTCATACAACAGCAGTCTATATTTTTTACTGCACTGTTGTCCCCCAACACCGCCCCTAGCAATGACTCCCAACCTCCCCGGCCACCCAGCCAAGAATATTAATTTGTAAACCTTTTTCTTATGATTTATGTAAATATATTTTTGAAAACCACCTCTAAATTGTGTTTATCCATACATGTGAAAGCAAAATACACAGTCATGGATGATTTGCTCAATCATCTCTAATATTATGCCACCATTTATGTGCCACATTAGTTAACATTGCTTACTATGGTGTAAACATGTACTGGCTCAAAATGGCTGCCTAATTTTAGACATAATGGTTTTTGGGAATCTAAACCTATGCTGGTCAAGGAACAACACAGTTATTCGTACAAAAAATTGTATTAAAACAAATTGGCCCAACACGGCCAACATAGGCCAACAAAGCCACAAAACATAGACATGGCAGCCATCCCCCCCACCCTAACGTCTCCGACGCCTCTTCATGGCCAGCAGCATCCCTTTCATCTGTCGGAAGGCCCGCCACAGTCTGCGATGCTGGCGTATACAAGCTGTAGAGATGTGATTAAAAATAATATGTTAGAATTTGATTGGGAACTCAACATACACAGATGTAGCAATGTAATGTCAGTGTTTCTAACTTGCTAACACTCACATTAACATTGGTGAACAATGTGCCCTTAACATTTTAAATTAAAGGTTTAATATTGGCTTCAAAACATGTTAGGACCACATACCTTCACTCTTAAAGTGGACCAACACCCACAATATAGTTTATCATGGGTTTTGGGCCACTTTGTTGTTGCTCACAGATCTGTTTTTTCCCTGATGTGTGTATACACACAGTAATCCATAGCCACTCACCTCTCCATGCTCCAACGTGATTGGCACAAAAAACGCACACTAACGTCTATGCAGGGAACAGGAATGTACAATCCTCTTCCGCCGCCTCTTCACGCATGTCACTCTCTGGCTGCTCATGGGGACCCGGCGGCCATTCACAGAGGCCCAGGGCGGAAAAATGCACGTCTGGAGTGGTGCGCGGGAGCCAGCGGAAGATAAGTTCCGATAATTAGGGGTTTGCTTGGTGGGTTGGACCCGCGGTACATGCACTTATCGTATGTTCCGCGGGGTGTTAGTTGTTAGTTGTTGGCAAATTAAATGTTTAATGCACATTAAACACCCTTGGTGTTGGGCCAGGTTAACTCTTGCAAAAGTAATAATGTTTATGGCCAAGTAAGGACATTTATGTCTTTAGTCCCAGCCAAACATCAGGGCCTAAGGATGATCGAAGTTTGCCCTATAATGTTATGGGTAAACACCTAATCAGCCCCATTTGGGTGTCTATACGCCACAAATAGTCCGTATGTGTCCGTAACAAGAATGTGAGGCAACTATCAAGGATGGTGACTGGCATGTTGGATTATTGTACAAACACATTTAACCTAGATGTGTGTGAAATTCACACATTGGTAACTTAAAAATTTCTACAAATGTAACTAGAAGAGAAAGGTTTCACAAGTATTTACCCATATGAATTTAGATGTACTCACCATCGCAGCTGTGGCGGTGGCCCATGCTGCTGGCCGTCCCTGGAGCTGGTGTGGGGAGGAGGAATTCTGCCTCCGTCTGCGTCGCAACATCTGTCCATAAAAATAAAAAATACAAAACAACATTTAGTGGAGCAATGACACCCGAAGATTTGACATCAATCTGGTTATTGAGTCTTACCTCAAAAAAACAAAACTTGTTTACATACATGTTAAACGATATTTGCTAGATTCCTGGTCCATTAGTTAATGTGAAGTGTTTATGGTTGCCACATGTATCCGTTAGGAAAATCTGGCACTAACCTTTACATTGCAATGTAAATGACTCATTACCAATTTAATGGCTAATGTTACCAGTGTGCAACATGTGTTTGGCCTAACTACTTAACGTAAATTAACTATTGCTAGCACACATCATGGTGTGGCCAGAAACATAGGGGTGGTTGCCAGTTGGCTAGCACTGTAGTGTGGTTTGTGATGTTAATGTACATTAGCAAACCAGCTGAGACAATGGACCAGGAAACGTGTCTGTTAAAAGTGGTCCAAGACCCAGGATTGTGAATATTCAGTGTTTTAGTCTACTTTGGCAGAGCAACACAATTTTAGACCGCCACCGCCCCTGCCTTCCGCACATCACTCCTCCAGTGTGTGCGCACGCGCATGCCAGTATGAAACAGAGCGCAGGCGCACACACATCTCGAGTGCCACACAGGAGGCAGGGACAATGGCCTCTGCCACCCCCAAAGAGGGAAGTAGTTTGTGGTGTTTGGTTGGGGGTGGCCCTGGGTGAGGGATGTGATTGGGCAGGGAAGGCGCCAGAATCCAAGCAATATCATCAATGTTTGTGGGTCCACTTTAAGGAATGACATAAATTCCAAAATGAGCTGCCTAAAAACATACACTTACCACGACTATGCCCGAGGAGGATTTGACGCCAAAAATCCATGGAGGTGCCGCCTATATGATGCCCTGCAAATTACAGAGGAATGGCAAGGGCTAAGCACAAATGGTCAGATGAAACCTGTCACAGACTAACAATTAAAACATGTAAACTCACCAGGGGATGAAGCGCCACTTGAAGCCCAGGGAGGGCTCTGAGGAGGAGGCGGGGAGCCTCGGCTCCTCACACTCTGCTCCGAAGATCCACCAGGCAAAGGGCCACCCTCCTCCCTCTCACTCCCTGCTTGAGAGTGGCCCCTTGCCTGGTGAGAGTCCTCAGACTCAGAGTGTGAGGAGCTGAGGCTTGATCCAGCCTGCCCCCCAGCAGCACACTCCTCTGGGGCGTCATCCCCTTCCTCCCCTGGGTCCTCTAAATAGGACCCGCGGGAGGGACCCTCCCCCGATGACTCCCCCGAGTCCGCCTGCCTGGTTCGGGGGAGGAATCCCTTCCCACGTTTCCCCAGGGGAGGACGCTTATCTGTGTGGAGGGGGTGAAAGCAAATAATTAATATAAAGAGCCAAAAAGGACACAGCTTAGCAGATGATTCTGCACAAAGGCAAAAAAGAACATAAGCTTTAACTTACCTGATGCGTAGGCATCATATAGGCGGTACACGCCTTCTGGGTCCCGGCGCTTGAAATCAGACCATTTTTGCTGAATGGCCCGGATGGTCAGGTCGGTCTTGAAGCGCCGGGACACAGTGGCCTTCACCTCCATGGCAAGGCGTTTTTTAGCTCCTCGGGCATAGTCGTATTCGGCCAGGCAGAAGTCCTAGGAAAAGAAAACAAAAAAAAAAAAATAAATAAATACATGACCTCAGAACAATGTCATAAACAGTTATACAGAGACAAGATCAAAGTGGACCCACACCCAGGATTTACATCATTCTGGGTTTGGGTGCACTTTTGTGGGCCACAACTATTGTGGGTGGGCCACTGTCTGCAACCCCCTTGGAAGGCCCCAAATACACCGCTGAGGACACTCCCACGTCACTCCGCAAGCCAAACACAGCGCTCCACGCCGGTGTGGTATGCGCATCCAAGGCCCTTGGGAGGTGCATACCAGCTCATCTGTGTCTGCACGGCAAAGTACGCATGTGGCGTTTGACTCTAACAGGGAGTGCGCCTGCACACAAAATGATAATATGTATGGCGCAGGGGTACACCCTGCTAGAGGTAAGCGCAATAGGCATCCGCAACTCACGCATGCACATATGGGACGGGGCAGAGGTAATTTTTAGGGCCCTCCAGGGGGGGGGGGGGCCATCCAAGCAGGACATCCACAATGGGGATGCCCCATGTGGAGTGTTAAATTTTGGCCTAAAAACAATACAAATTCTGCCCCTATCCCCCCTGTGTGTTTAGAAATTTGTAAGGTACAAATACATAACTAAAATACTCACTTTCACAACCTGGCCATTTACACGGCTATCCACCCGGGTGCGCCTTTGTTTCCTGGGCCCAGGAGGGGAATGGGTGGGAGGGGTGGTATTTGGGGAAGGTGAGGTAGGTGGGGGATGTGGGGGAGGGGTGGTGGGTCCGGAATCTGAGGAGGAGCTGGGGAGGCGCATTACTCGGCGTTTGGGAGCCATATTGGAAACGCTAAGGAGGAAACAGGAACCGGAAATGACGCTAGCGACATTAGACAAAAAAAAAAAAAAACCTAACAAAAATACGCACCGTGCCCCAGCAACAAGCTATTCTCAGCTATGTGCAAGCTAAGTGGCGGAAAAACTAAAATGACGCTTGAAAACAAGCTAGTGGCATAAGCGCAAGACAGTTTTACCTTAAGGTGGCGTTGAAACGCAAAGGAGGATCCCGGAACCGATATGACGCTAGCAACTGTGCTTCAAAATTCAAACACAAACATGCGCGCAGCAGGGACAAGCTAATATCAGCTATGTGCAAGCTAAGTGGCGGAAAACCATTAAAATGACGCTGCAAAACAAGCTATTGGCATAAGCGCTAGACATTTTTACCTTAAGGTGGCGTTGAAACGCAAAGGAGGATCCCGGAACCGGATATGACGCTAGCAACTGTGCTTCAAAATTCAAACACAAACATGCGCGCAGCAGGGACAAGCTAATATCAGCTATGTGCAAGCTAAGTGGCGGAAAACCATTAAAATGACGCTGCAAAACAAGCTATTGGCATAAGCGCTAGACATTTTTACCTTAAGGTGGCGTTGAAACGCAAAGGAGGATCCCGGAACCGGATATGACGCTAGCAACTGTGCTTCAAAATTCAAACACAAACATGCGCGCAGCAGGGACAAGCTAATATCAGCTATGTGCAAGCTAAGTGGCGGAAAAACATTAAAATGACGCTGCAAATCAAGCTAGGGCCAAAGGCGCAACGAATTATTAGCTTGATTTAGCAGGGGATTCTACATACTGTAATGCATAGGTCCTTCTAAAGCATACACCGTTGTGCTTAAATATACAGATCTTATTGCTTCACAAAGTCATCACACAATCTAACTAGACAACTACCTGAAAATGTGGCACACATGAGAATGCATAACGGGTTGTTATGAGCTGGTACGACTGAATGTTAATCCTGCAATATGTGGCCAGGCACGCTCACAACTACAGTGTATTCATTAACAACGACTGGGGTCGCGGGAAGTGAATTCCTTGCAAATGGCAGAAGGGCACATGTATGAACAGCACAGCGCCGCACAACGCAGCGCAGCGAGGCACAGCGACGCTCGCGCCGCCACATAGCGAATTCAAACAGCGACTGCACAAACACTGACCAACACAGATTCATCAAGGACAGGGCTGCCGAATAGCTTGTGCGCTGACAATTTCGAAGAGCGAACGTGACCGCCCAACCTGACAGGCTACAAAATAGCTTTACAAGCCCCGTTTTTGTGGGAAACCAGCGATTTTGAGGCCAATGAGTTTGGGTGGAGGAGATGCAATTCCCATGTCACTCACAACATTACATTGTGAAAAATAAAAAAAAAATCTAATACATATAAATAACCAGCAAGATTCATAAAACATATCAATATAAACATGTGTTGAATTTTGTACCAAAGAAAAAAACCCCAAAACCAATAAAAACAATCATTGCAGCGTCTGCCATTGAAATGTATGGGAGAGCGGCAGGTAGCGCCAGGTAATACGTGTCGCTGTGAAGGAATTTGCAGCGGCGCTGTTCGGCCCAGCCGGCTTCATGATGAATGCCGCGCTAGCCGTCGCTCTCGCCGGCGCTAGCCTCATTTAGCTTGATAAATGCGTCATTGTGACCGCCGCCGGGCGTACTTGAGTCGGTAGTCGCCGTTAGCTGCCGCTACCTGGCGCTCGTCAGACACTACCTGGCGCTATCGCTTGATGAATAAGGGCCTTAGAAAGGCTGCAGGATCAGATTGACACTTAGAAAGGCTGCAGGATCAGGTTGACACTTAGAAAGGCTGCAGGATCAGATTGACACTTAGAAAGGCTGCAGGATCAGGTTGACACTTAGAAAGGCTGCAGGATCAGGTTGACACTTAGAAAGGCTGCAGGATCAGATTGACACCTGGAAAGCTGCAGGATCAGATTTACACTTAGAAAGGCTGCAGGATCAGATTGACACTTAGAAAGGCTGCAGGATAAGATTGACACTTGGAAAGGCTGCATGATCAGATTGACACTTAGAAAGGCTGCAGGATCAGATTGACACTTGGAAAGGCTGCAGGATCAGATTGACACTTGGAAAGGCTGCAGGATCAGATTGACACTTGGAAAGGCTGCAGGATCAGAGTGACACTTAGAAAGGCTGCAGGATCAGATTGACACTTGGAAAGGCTGCAGGATCAGATTGACACTTAGAAAGGCTGCAGGATCAGATTGACACTTGGAAAGGCTGCAGGATCAGATTGACACTTAGAAAGGCTGCAGGATCAGATTGACACTTGGAAAGGCTGCAGGATCAGATTGACACTTGGAAAGGCTGCACGATCAGATTGACACTTGGAAAGGCTGCAGGATCAGATTGACACTTAGAAAGGCTGCAGGATCAGATTGACACTTGGAAAGGCTGCAGGATCAGATTGACACTTAGAAAGGCTGCAGGATCAGATTGACACTTAGAAAGGCTGCAGGATCAGATTGACACTTAGAAAGGCTGCAGGATCAGATTGACACTTAGAAAGGCTGCAGGATCAGATTGACACTTAGAAAGGCTGCAGGATCAGGTTGACACTTAGAAAGGCTGCAGGATCAGGTTGACACTTAGAAAGGCTGCAGGATCAGATTGACACCTGGAAAGCTGCAGGATCAGATTGACACTTAGAAAGGCTGCAGGATAAGATTGACACTTGGAAAGGCTGCAGGATCAGATTGACACTTAGAAAGGCTGCAGGATAAGATTGACACTTGGAAAGGCTGCAGGATCAGATTGACACTTGGAAAGGCTGCATGATCAGATTGACACTTAGAAAGGCTGCAGGATCAGATTGACACTTGGAAAGGCTGCAGGATCAGATTGACACTTGGAAAGGCTGCATGATCAGATTGACACTTAGAAAGGCTGCAGGATCAGATTGACACTTGGAAAGGCTGCAGGATCAGAGTGACACTTGGAAAGGCTGCAGGATCAGATTGACACTTGGAAAGGCTGCAGGATCAGATTGACACTTGGAAAGGCTGCAGGATCAGAGTGACACTTAGAAAGGCTGCAGGATCAGAGTGACACTTGGAAAGGCTGCAGGATCAGATTGACGCTTGGAAAGGCTGCAGGATCAGATTGACACTTGGAAAGGCTGCAGGATCAGATTGACACTTAGAAAGGCTGCAGGATCAGATTGACACTTGGAAAGGCTGCAGGATCAGATTGACACTTGGAAAGGCTGCAGGATCAGATTGACACTTGGAAAGGCTGCAGGATCAGATTGACACTTGGAAAGGCTGCAGGATCAGATTGACACTTAGAAAGGCTGCAGGATCAGATTGACACTTAGAAAGGCTGCAGGATCAGAATGACACTTGGAAAGGCTGCAGGATCAGATTGACACTTGGAAAGGCTGCAGGATCAGATTGACACTTGGAAAGGCTGCAGGATCAGATTGACACTTGGAAAGGCTGCAGGATCAGATTGACACTTGGAAAGGCTGCAGGATCAGATTGACACTTAGAAAGGCTGCAGGATCAGATTGACACTTAGAAAGGCTGCAGGATCAGAATGACACTTGGAAAGGCTGCAGGATCAGATTGACACTTGGAAAGGCTGCAGGATCAGATTGACACTTGGAAAGGCTGCAGGATCAGATTGACACTTAGAAAGGCTGCAGGATCAGATTGACACTTGGAAAGGCTGCAGGATCAGATTGACACTTGGAAAGGCTGCAGGATCAGATTGACACGGCTGTGAGTCGCTATAGCAGGCCTGCTCAGTCGCTATCTGCCGTTGTTGGGAACAATGCCTACATTGGTGAATGTGATGTTTCAGATCAGCTTTATAGGCGCTGTAATTTTTTCACACGCTATTCAAGACAGCGCCTGAGCGTTGTTTTGCTGTTGGATTGAAATCAATGTTAGAACCTTCACTAGTAAACACATTGCACCATGTTTCTTTGTTTAATTTTTCTTTAATTCTTTTTTGGTTTTGTTGTTCAAAAATAAATGTTTACAAGTCTGGGTTTCTCTTCATGGTGCCTAAAAAAGTAGAAAAAGTGTAGTTAGTTTATATTAATAATTTTGGTTTGTAGCATTTAACCCTTTCGCTGCCAGCCTGCCTGGAGATTTTGTCACCCTTTGTTGCCAGACCATTTTGCACTTTTTTGCGCTCCCCATGTTCAAATGTGAAGGGATTTCCAGGGATTTCCCAGGAAAATGATATATTGTTTTTCTCAGCATAGTCTGAGCTTTAACATGAAATGTCTTGTTTGTCATTTTTTAGGTGTATTCTCAATATTTTTGGGTGAAATATGTGCAAAAAATCCCCAAAAATCTATTTTTTACAATTTGTAGTGTTTTTTTGTAATAAAAAATGTAAGTTTGTCAATAAAATCTTATTGCGATTAAATACAACTATGCTATGCAATATGCGCAGTTTTTCCAGAAAAACAACCCTTTACATTTGAAATACCCCCAACAAACTATATATTCTCTGGAAGTACACACCTCAAGCTTTCTAGGTGTACCAGGCTTGTTGATGTGGCCATAGTTTTCTGGAAGTAATCCCTCAATGTATTCTTTGGTTGCAAAGAGTTTCCCTAAAAAAAGGATAAAAAAGAAGAATCAAAGCCACAATTTTCTGAAAAAACTATATACAAACAAGAAAAAACAAGTTTAATCTGAAAATGCAACATCCCCCGAACAGAACGATACCCAACATGCATAGCTACTGTCAAGGGAAGAGTTGCCAAACACCCCAAAGTAAAGTATGTGCGTAAAGGTAATTTTACTTGAAAATTTCAGCTTTGCAGACAAAGTGCACACCTTGCGATTTTTCAAGCAAAACAACCCTTTACATTTGGAATATCCCCCATAAACCATATATTCCCTGAAAGTACACATGTTAATCTTTCTAAGCGTATCCAGCTTGTTGTAGTGGGCTCATCTTTCTGGAATTAATCCCTCAAAGAATTCTTTGGTTGCGCAGGGTTTCCCTAAAAAATGTATAAAAAAGCTGAATAAAAACCATCTTTTCCTAAAATATAAATATGCAAACCAGAAAAAACGATAAATCTGAAAGCGCAAGGTCCCCCGAACAGAACAATACACAACATGCATAGCTACTGTTAACCCTTTTAATTGCCAGCCTACTTGAGATTTTGTCACCCTCTGTTGACAGGTCATTTTTCCCCATTTTGCACCATGTTTTGCACCATTTTTGCTGGAATTTTCAGGAAAATTATATGTATTTTTTTTGCAGCAGAGTTTAGGCTTTAGCATGAAATGTCTTGTTTGTAAATTTTATTTAGTTTTTTTACAATATTATTAAGTATAAAAAAATAAATAAATAAATATTTAAAAAAAAAAAATTGACTCCTTTATTTTAAATAAAAAATGTATTTTATTAAGGAAAACCATATTGCATGTGTGAGCCCTATTTCAGTACCACATATTTATCGGTAGCCCCCCGTTCCTGCCCAGGAGACCCCCCTAACTGAAACAAGTACTTTATAATATTTACAAATAAAATACAACTACCATCAACACTACAAAGGGTTAAATTGAGAAAAAACATGACATAGAGTCCCCCCTCCCGGGGGGGGGGGGACCCCATTTTTTGAGGGGGATTTTTAAGGGTTAAAAACCCTTAAAAATCCCAAAAAAAATTGACATGGGGTCCCCCTTACCAGTAACCAGCCCGGGACCAGCTATGCAGGGCTTGTAGAAACTACAAGCCCGCATAGCCCATGGGCCCGGGCTCTTCTGCCCCCCCCTGGCCTTTGGGGAGGCAGGTAATTGGGGGTGCCGAGGGTTAATGGCAAGTCACCAGCTAGGCTAGCAGGTGACTTGCCATCCCCCCAGCCTTGTGAACTGGTATAGGGGTCATGGACCCCTTACCAGGTCAGAAGGGGTTAAATGTAAAAAAAAACACACACACAAAGAGAAAAAGTATTTTATTAATTTTTTTTTTTTTTTATACTTACCTCCCATCCATCCTGGAGCACTGTGTCCCTCGGTGATCACTGGCTTCTGCTCACCTGCTGGAAGCCTTTTATAGTTGCTGGATGGGTTAATTTAAAAAAAAATGACATAGGGTACCCCCTCCCGGGGGGGGGGGGGACCCCATTTTTTTGGATTTTTAAGGGTTAAAAACCCTTAAAAAAAAAAATTGACATGGGGTCCCCCTTACCCAAGGTAACCAGCCCGGGACCAGCTATGCAGGGCTTGTAGAAACTACAAGCCCGCATAGCCCGTGGGCCCGGGCTCTTCTGCCCCCCCTGGCCTTTGGGGAGGCAGGTAATTGGGGTGCCGAGGGTTAATGGCAAGTCACCCGCTAGTCGCAGGTGACTTGCCATCCCCCCAGCCTTGTGAACTGGTATAGGGGTCATGGACCCCTTACCAGTTCACAAGGGGTTAAAAGTAAAAAAAAAGACACGGACACATAAGAAAAAATTCTTTATTTATTTTTTTTTACTGTACTCACCCCTGATCCGGCGTCCCTCGCCGCTGTCCTGCGCCGCTGTCACTGACAGATGCCGGTGGTGATCGGCGCAGGGCGGGTGAGAGGGGAGGGGGCTCCGATCGGAACCCCCTCGCCTCTCACCCGCCCTGCTCCGATCACCACCGGCATCTGACAGATGCCGGAGCTCGGAGGGGGTGTAGGAGGAGCGGGATGACGTCATCCCGCTCCTCCCACAATGGGCGGGGCTAGGAGGCGGCGGCCATTGCCGCCATTAGAAGCGGTGAGGACCCGGAAGAGGGTCCTCACCTGAAGCCTGCGCAGCCCAGGGGGGGGGGATCGGACCCCCCCCCCGGTGAAGAGAAGACACAACGGACGGATCGGGTGAGGAGGTGAGTTAAATCCATGTTTTTTTTTTTTTTTTTACAGTTTATCATGTGCGGGGAAAACCGGCCGCCCCCCCTGAAGACGGAGGATGCCGGGGGGGGGGGGGGATTGGATGCCCCCCGCAGGAAGAGGGGACCCCCAGCTACAATTTGATACCAAAGGTAAGTGTTTTTTATTTATTAATTTTTCACTATTTGGGGGAAATGCCAGGCACGTAGTTTCTACGTGCTTGGCACTTAAGTGGAGTAGAAGCAAGCACGTAGAAACTACGTGCTTGGCACTGAAAGGGTTAATTACATTGCAAGGGGGTTTTTTTTGGCCAATTTTTGACAACTTGCACAACACCCCTTATTCTTATGTGGGTCAACTTACACCCCCCCCCCCTTATTGTGGTTTGGGTCAACTTGCACCCCCCCCCCTTATTGTGGTTTGGGTCAACTTGCACCCCCCCCCTTATTCTGGTTTGGGTCAACTTACACCCCCCCCCTTATTGTGGTTTGGGTCAACTTACACCCACCCTTATTGTGGTTTGGGTCAACTTGCACCCCCTCCCCCCCTTATTGTGGTTTGGGTCAACTTGCACACCCCCCCTTATTCTGGTTTGGGTCAACTTACAACCCCCCCTTATTGTGGTTTGTGTCAACTTGCACACCCCCCTTATTCTGGTTTGGGTCAACTTGCACCCCCCCTTATTCTGGTTTGGGTCAACTTGCACCCCCCCCCTTATTGTGGTTTGGGTCAACTTGCACCCCCCCCCCCTTATTGTGGTTTGGGTCAACTTGCACACCCCCTTATTCTGGTTTGGGTCAACTTACACCCCCCCTTATTGTGGTTTGGGTCAACTTACACCCCCCCCCTTATTGTGGTTTGGGTCAACTTGCACCCCCTCCCCCCCTTATTGTGGTTTGGGTCAACTTGCACACCCCCCCTTATTCTGGTTTGGGTCAACTTACAACCCCCCCTTATTGTGGTTTGGGTCAACTTGCACACACACCCTTATTGTGGTTTGTGTCAACTTGCACACCCCCCACTTATTCTGGTTTGGGTCAACTTGCACCCCCCCTTATTCTGGTTTGGGTCAACTTGCACACCCCCCCTTATTGTGGTTTGGGTCAACTTGCACCCCCCCCTTATTGTGGTTGGGTCAACTTGCACCCCCCCCCCCTTATTCTGGTTTGGGTCAACTTACACACCCCCTCTTATTGTGGTTTGGGTCAACTTGCACCCCCCCTTATTGTGGTTTGGGTCAACTTGCACCCCCCCCCCCTTATTCTGGTTTGGGTCAACTTGCACACCCCCCCTTATTGTGGTTTGGGTCAACTTGCACCCCCCCCTTATTCTGGTTTGGGTCAACTTGCACCCCCCCCCCCTTATTCTGGTTTGGGTCAACTTGCACACACACCCTTATTGTGGTTTGTGTCAACTTGCACACACACCCTTATTGTGGTTTGTGTAAACTTGCACACCCCCCACTTATTCTGGTTTGGGTCAACTTGCACCCCCCTTATTCTGGTTTGGGTCAACTTGCACCCCCCCCTTATTCTGGTTTGGGTCAACTTACACACCCCCCCTTATTGTGGTTTGGGTCAACTTGCACCCCCCCCCTTATTGTGGTTTGGGTCAACTTGCACCCCCCCCCCCTTATTCTGGTTTGGGTCAACTTGCACCCCCCCCCCTTATTCTGGTTTGGGTCAACTTGCACACCCCCCTTATTGGGGTTTGGGTCAACTTGCACCACCCCCTTATTCTGGTTTGGGTCAACTTGCACACCCCCCCCTATTCTGGTTTGGGTCAACTTACACACCCCCCTTATTGTGGTTTGGGTCAACTTACACACCCCCCTTATTGTGGTTTGGGTCAACTTGCACACCCCCCCTTATTCTGGTTTGGGTCAACTTACAACCCCCCCTTATTCTGGTTTGGGTCAACTTGCACCCCCCCTTATTGTGGTTTGGGTCAACTTGCACCCCCCCTTATTGTGGTTTGGGTCAACTTGCACCCCCCCTTATTCTGGTTTGGGTCAACTTGCACACCCCCCTTATTCTGGTTTGGGTCAACTTACACCCCCCCTTATTGTGGTTTGGGTCAACTTGCACCCCCCCCCCTTATTGTGGTTTGGGTCAACTTGCACCCCCCCTTATTCTGGTTTGGGTCAACTTAAAACCCGCCCTTATTCTGGTTTGTGTCAACTTGCACCCCCCCCCCCCCTTATTCTGGTTTGGGTCAACTTACACACCCCCCTTATTGTGGTTTGGGTCAACTTGCACCCCCCCCCCTTATTGTGGTTTGGGTCAACTTGCACACCCCCCTTATACTGGTTTGGGTCAACTTGCACCCCCCCTTATTCTGGTTTGGGTCAACTTGCACCCCCCCCCTTATTGTGGTTTGGGTCAACTTGCACCCCCCTTATTCTGGTTTGGGTCAACTTACAACCCCCCCTTTTTCTGGTTTGGGTCAACTTGCACACCCCCCCCCCCTTATTCTGGTTTGGGTCAACTTACACACACACCCTTATTGTGGTTTGGGTCAACTTGCACACACCCCCTTATTGTGGTTTGGGTCAACTTGCACACCCCCCTTATTCTGGTTTGGGTCAACTTGCACCCCCCCCTTATTCTGGTTTGGGTCAACTTGCACCCCCCCCCCTTATTGTGGTTTGGGTCAACTTGCACACCCCCTTATTCTGGTTTGGGTCAACTTGCACCCCCCCCCTTATTCTGGTTTGGGTCAACTTACACACCCCCCTTATTCTGGTTTGAGTCAACTTGCACATACCCCCTTATTCTGGTTTGGGTCAACTTGCACACCCCCCTTATTGTGTTTTGGGTCAACTTGCACACCCCCCCCTTATTGTGTTTTGGGTCAACTTGCTCACCCCCCTTATTGTGGTTTGGGTCAACTTGCACCCCCCCCCTTATTGTGGTTTGGGTCAACTTGCAAACCCCCCCTTATTCTGGTTTGGGTCAACTTGCACCCCCCCTTATTCTGGTTTGGGTCAACTTGCACCCCCCCTTATTGTGGTTTGGGTCAACTTACACCCCCCCTTATTGTGGTTTGGGTCAACTTGCACCCCCCCCCCTTATTCTGGTTTGGGTCAACTTGCACACCCCCCTTATTGGGGTTTGGGTCAACTTGCACCACCCCCTTATTCTGGTTTGGGTCAACTTGCACACCCCCCCCTATTCTGGTTTGGGTCAACTTAAACACCCCCCTTATTGTGGTTTGGGTCAACTTACACCCCCCCCTTATTGTGGTTTGGGTCAACTTGCACACCCCCCCTTATTCTGGTTTGGGTCAACTTACAACCCCCCCTTATTCTGGTTTGGGTCAACTTGCACCCCCCCTTATTGTGGTTTGGGTCAACTTGCACCCCCCCTTATTGTGGTTTGGGTCAACTTGCACCCCCCCTTATTCTGGTTTGGGTCAACTTGCACACCCCCCTTATTCTGGTTTGGGTCAACTTACACCCCCCCTTATTGTGGTTTGGGTCAACTTGCACCCCCCCCCTTATTGTGGTTTGGGTCAACTTGCACCCCCCCTTATTCTGGTTTGGGTCAACTTAAAACCCGCCCTTATTCTGGTTTGTGTCAACTTGCACCCCCCCCCTTATTCTGGTTTGGGTCAACTTACACACCCCCCTTATTGTGGTTTGGGTCAACTTGCACCCCCCCCCCCCTTATTGTGGTTTGGGTCAACTTGCACACCCCCCTTATACTGGTTTGGGTCAACTTGCACCCCCCCTTATTCTGGTTTGGGTCAACTTGCACCCCCCCCCCCCCTTATTGTGGTTTGGGTCAACTTGCACCCCCCTTATTCTGGTTTGGGTCAACTTACAACCCCCCCTTTTTCTGGTTTGGGTCAACTTGCACACCCCCCCCCTTATTCTGGTTTGGGTCAACTTACACACACACCCTTATTGTGGTTTGGGTCAACTTGCACACACCCCCTTATTGTGGTTTGGGTCAACTTGCACACCCCCCTTATTCTGGTTTGGGTCAACTTGCACCCCCCCCTTATTCTGGTTTGGGTCAACTTGCACCCCCCCCCCCTTATTGTGGTTTGGGTCAACTTGCACACCCCCTTATTCTGGTTTGGGTCAACCTGCACCCCCCCTTATTCTGGTTTGGGTCAACTTACACACCCCCCTTATTCTGGTTTGAGTCAACTTGCACATACCCCCTTATTCTGGTTTGGGTCAACTTGCACACCCCCCTTATTGTGTTTTGGGTCAACTTGCACACCCCCCCTTATTGTGTTTTGGGTCAACTTGCTCACCCCCCTTATTGTGGTTTGGGTCAACTTGCACCCCCCCCCCCTTATTGTGGTTTGGGTCAACTTGCAAACCCCCCCTTATTCTGGTTTGGGTCAACTTGCACCCCCCCTTATTCTGGTTTGGGTCAACTTGCACCCCCCCTTATTGTGGTTTGGGTCAACTTACACCCCCCCTTATTGTGGTTTGGGTCAACTTGCAAACCCCCCTTATTCTGGTTTGGGTCAACTTGCACCCCCCCTTATTCTGGTTTGGGTCAACTTGCACCCCCCCTTATTGTGGTTTGGGTCAACTTACACCCCCCCCTTATTGTGGTTTGGGTCAACTTGCACCCCCCCTTATTGTGGTTTGGGTCAACTTACATCCCCCCTTTTTGTGGTTTGGGTCAACTTGCACACCCCCCTTATTGTGGTTTGGGTCAACTTGCACACCCCCTCCCCCCTTATTTTTGGATCCTACAAATAGTTCCCCTGTATTGCAGTACTTGTATTATAGTCAAGGTGAGGTAGCTTACCGAGAAAAACCACGTTATCATGCTTTCCCTTAGCTCAAATCCAGTCTGGGTGTCCTCACTCGTTTCTGCGGCCATGTTGGGGATTTCTGGCACGAGTGCTGTTTCTTCAGGGGGTTGTATGCTGTGGCATATGCAAATATTGTGTAGGACACAGCATGCGAGTATAATTTTGGAGACCTTTTGTGGACTGTACAACATTTCTCCTCCTGGGTGTGCCAAACACAGAAAGCGCGCTTTCAGCAGTCCAATGGTTCTTTCCACAATGCTTCTGGTTTTGCGATGTGCTGCATTGTAGAGTCGTTGGGCAGAGGTCTGTGGGTTTCTGACAGGAGTCATGACCCACGTTCTCTGCCCATATCCCTTATCCGCTGTGGAATAAACACAATGAGAGAGACAGCAATTAGTACTAGTACATGTTATTTTGGGCCATACGTTAAATTATGCTTACTAGGCTACATTTTTTTAAACAAATACTTTGTCATGGTTAGGTATTTACCCAGTAGCCAGCCAGGTGGCATTTCATTGTTCTCAAACTTCCAGCACAGGACTGACTGCTGGAGCACGTAAGAATCGTGGCATGAGCCGGGGAAGCCAGATCTCACGGCCCGCAGCTTCATATCATGGTCACAGACCACCATGACATTCATGGAATGGTATTGCTTCTGATTCCTATAATGCAGCTCCTGTGCACGGGGAGGGCGGAAAGGGATATGTGTACCATCCACGCACCCTAGCACATTCGGAATCCCTCCCATGCGGTAGGACACATGCTTGATTTGGGCAACCTCATCCTCATCCTCAGGAAATTTGATGTATACAGGGATAAGGTCACAAATAGCCAGTACTACCTGGAAAAATATGCGGATCATTGTAGCTTGGCTGATCCCGCTGAGGAGGGCAGAGGTTGCCTGGAAATTCCCTTGTGCCACAATATTAAGCGTGGCACATAGGCGAACTATGCCTGGAATGGATTGGGTGCGTCTGGTGGATGTATCGATTTTGGTCTTAATCTGATCATATAGGGACTGTAGTGCTGCACGATTCAGACGAAAGCGGCTTCTGATCTGCTCGTCACTTAAATCCCACACTGAAAGATGGATGCCAAAGGATCGGGGTGCCCTAAGCCTCACAGCACCCTCCTCCCTGGCCTCCTGTTCTTCCAGCAGTCTACCACAACCATACACCCAGAACCCATACATCACCCTCTTATCCATCTCACACTCACTGACCAGATATCCAAATTAAGGCAAACAAAAATAACTCAACAAACACACCACAGACACAAGCACACTCCTCACACAATCACAACCATGCAGCTCACCACAAAACCAGATGTATAGTGGTCAGAACCACCAGACTGCTGAAAGTGTGCTTTCTAAGTTAGGCACAACCAAGAGGGGATTTGCTGCACAACCCACAAAAGGCCCCAAAATCAATCCTCACTTGCTGTATGCTACACAATATTAGCATATGGCAACAAAATAAATCTCCTAAAGAAACAGCACTGATGTCAGAAATCACCCAACAAGCCACAGAGAGTAAGGGCCAAACCCAGCCAGATAGTGATATGAAGCAAGGGAACAAAGGACCACACCACAGCCTTTGCCACAGTGTAACAATACAAGAAGGTTGTCATAGAAAGCCATTTATACTTAACTTGGGAAAAGGACTGGTCCGCTTTGCCGCCTTTTGCGTTGCTTTGCTATTTCCTGTCTGCAATTAGCTTAACCAGGTGTGCTAGAAACGGATTGCGCATGCGTACGCTAAAGCATACTAGCGTACATGAGCAGATACTTGCGTGCTTTAGCGGACATGGTTGAACATTCAGTTTTGGACCAATGAAAGGTAAGCTGCTCTCAAATTAAATAGCCGTTTGTAGAGCCACATTTAACAAGTGTTTAATATACCTGAGTACATTGTTGTCTTTAGTTGTGTTGTTTGCTTAATGAGCTCTCTTATTAGTTAATTGGCTTCCACACATGGTTGCAAGAAACATCAGTCATTGCAGTGGAGCTGTTGCTACAAGCACCTGGCCAGTATGTGTGAAGCAATTAAGTGGACCTGTTTGTGATTGGTTGTTAGAGCACATAAAACCTGCCACCCCCAAGCAGCACTTGTTGCCATTCTGTAGTCTGTATGCATGCTTGTGTGTTGTCTAGTTAGTGGTGTGTGTGCAGCTACAGGATGGAGCCAAATTCTGGACATCTGCCGGCCACAGCTGGCCCAAGTAGGAGTGTGTTTGGCGCTGTGCGCAGACCTCCCTTAAGGAAAAGGGCCCAGGCCGAAGGTGAGCCAGCACCCAAGGCCAGGCGCTCATTTGCCAAGAGGGAGCCAGAATTTAATTTGGCGGATAACAATACTCTTGTGCGTCTTACCCTGGCAAAATGGGAGCTAATCTTTGGCTCCCAAAGCCAGTCTATAGGCAAGCAAGAGAGGAGCAAATTGTGGGATGCCATTGGTGAGGAGCTTACTAACAGTGCTCAATACCCACGTAGTGGCCCATTCTGCAAGAAACGCTTCTACACTTTGAAAAGGGCCCTTATGCAAAAAATGAAGCATGATCTTCAGGTAGAGAGTGGGACCATCCAGGGTCCAAAGAGTACCTACAGGCCATATGAGGAGATGCTGAAGTGCAAGATTCCGCTAATTCGGCTGCAGGGTGTTGATGCTGGGGATGACACCACAGGTTGGGCAGAAGGTACATATTTTTTTTTGGTTTAAATCTGTTGATTTCAATGTATGTGATTTGCTTTGTCTCTTTCTGGCCAAATAACAGTAGGACATGTGAAGTAGTACATTATACCTCATAAATGTTTGACTTTTCTGTCTCTTGCTTTATGCATAGGTGCACATGGTGATGTCCCTGATTTGGGGGAGGAGGACACCCCAAATCCTGCCCTTCAACCAACCTCAAGGCTAACCCAGTCTGCCATTGAAGGTATTTATCAATAATTTATGTGATGGTTTGTTTGGAAGAAAGGGGGGTGGGAGCACCTCAAACAATAGTTTTTACCCCATTTTAGGATTAGTAATATAGGCCTGAGAACTAAGTTCAAGCCCAGTTTAACCCTATCATCAACTAAATATGAAGCCACAAACATGTGTAGCTATGTTGGAAGCCAGAGATGTGTTTGCATATATCTGCAGATACATGTGGAAGCCACACTGGCCCGCCAAGACACTCTGTGTTTTGTGGTTTCCCTACTCTTAAATCTGACTGCACAAAGTTGGGACATGCAATGCTGAATAATGGAATCTCTAGTTCTCAGGCCCTGCGTAATTTGAATTTTGGTGTCTAAATATTAGTGAGCTGCTCACACACACCTTTATTGACTGTTTATTTGGTGCCGCACATTACCAATGCCTAAATCCTTACTTTGCTTTCGGATAGCTGTACCGCCATTGGCACCAGCATCTCCTCAGGAGCCAAGCTACTCTTTGAATGCCGGTAAGTGCATGTGTCAACCTTGCTTTAGCCGCTTTAACACAAGTGCATGTCTTTCATTCCTCTTTTTTCTTTGTAGGCCAAGTCACTGCTTCATCTTTGGACACAACTTCCTATGTTGCAGGTCAACAGGACCCTGTTGGTGTGTATTGGCAAAAACACTGTATCCTTTATGCTGGTTATGTTACACTGGGTCTATTTTGTTAGTCTAATAATATACATGTATTCAATGTCAACTTGAAGATGGCTATTTATAGTGGATTTGCCATCCCCATGCTCATTAGTAAAGTGTTTTGAGTGATTTCAATGCATTTTTGTGGTATATTAAAAGACAAACATTCACCAGAGTAGTGTTGCAAATATTTTTAGACATTCATTGTGTATTTTAGTTGGCCGGAATATAGGAAGTGGCTGTCTGGAAATTGCCCTTCACCGTGAGGTTGCTAGAGATGAGGGTAAGTTGGGTTTGCTTTATTATCTAGTAAGGATGTTGCCTAACCTTTTTTTGGAATTTATTAGTCCAACTTGTGTTTACACATGTATTTTCAAGGGCAAAGCTCGAGTGAGGGCCTAACTCTGGACATCTGTGAGATGGCGGGTATGTGTAATTTGAGCAATGTGTCTATGTTAGTGTTTGGGCCAATGATTGCCTACTCTTCTTCTTACATACATGTTTGGAATCTGAGTTTCAAAGATCTCTTTTTGCTATTGTGCAATCTGGCACTTTGTCGAGGCATGGCCTCGATAGTCTATCCCTAAAAAATGTCCCCAATCTCAAATGACCTACTAACCTGACTTTCCTGTTTAGCATATGCCAGCTTGCCCCCTCTCTCAGATGTGGATTTGCCCCTTTCTGGCAGCCAGACCCCGGAACTACTTAGGGCGGAGCACACTGAGGTAACATGGCAGATTTTTGGGAACACTAACCACATTGACATGTTCGTGGGTAGTCCAGGAACCACCATGTAACATGAAACGTATTTTTTGTTTTGCAGGAGGACATACCTGAAACCCAGGCTGTGCCGTCTGTCCAAGTGCCATGTGGCCAAGCTACAGAGGCTCAAGCTACGGTAAATTAGAATTTAACCCTTTGGGGAAATGATTGGGAGGGGCATACCTGCATTGTTTCAGCTTCACTACAATCTTGATTTTTTATTTTTTAGGCTGAACACCCAAGAAGAGGAGGTCTTGCATCCACAAGTGCGGATTTTTACGAGCTAGGGGTCCGGATGCTGGAGGACTACAGTCACCAACAGCCACGTGATGGAAATAATGAGCGCATTGCGGCGTTGGAAAATCAGTTGCTGTTGGCTCAGCAACAAATTCAGGCCCTGCAGCACCAGTTACAAGAAGGACAAAATCGCCATCAATCGGAGATCACAATGGCAATACAACAAATTACACATGCCATGGAGCAATCTGCACAGCGCCAGGATCAAACTTTGTTGTTGATCCATCAGCTGATACAACAGCAGTGTATTTTTTTTACTGCACTGTTGTCCCCCAACACCACCCCTAGCAATGAATCACAACCTCCAAGGCCACCTAGTGAATCATTTTGTTTTTTTTTGTTTGTTTTAATATTTTGTGTGAATAAATGTTAGTACCCAAGCTCAAAATAGTGTTTTGGAAAAGACATAGCTACTAACACAGTCAGGGATGAGTCTCTAGATCTAGATATGTATATGTAGCCAGAAAGGTATGACACACATTGTTGGCCATATATTACTATGGTTTACACATTAAATGCCTAAAAATTTACCCAAAAATGTACAAACTAATGGGTTGCTAGACACTTAATCTATGCTTTACAAGGCACAACACACTGTAAGTAGAAAAATATCAAACATTTATTTTTCGGCAAGGCGGCCAACATGGCCAACATTAAGCCTCACAGCGGCCAAAACTATACCCCCCACCCTAACGATGTCTCTTCTTGCCCATCAGCATAAGGCGCATCCGACGGACATACTGCCACAGTCTGCAATGCTCGGTTTCACAAGCTGTAGAGAGTCAAAAAAAGCAAAACAAAAAAAAAATGTGATCTCAACATACACAGATGTAGCAATGTTATGAAATTGGCTCAAATTAGCTGACCCACACATTAACATTGGTGGAAACTGTGCCCTTATGTGTTACCATTATATGAGTACTAGTGCCTGCCTTACATGGGGCTAGAACATCCAAAGCATACATTTACTATGAACTCTTGGGAATCAATGAAGGTATAAGTCCCATTGTGGACATTTATTTGGTTATTTACAGCCAAACATCAGGGCCTAAGTCCTAACGATTAAACTGCTTGTGAAAAGCATATTAGAGTTCCCAACCTTAGCAGCAAAATTTTTTGCGTATAACCCCACATTTTAACACTACGTGGAAAAAGCAAGAATGTGAGCCAACAATCAAGCATGCAGACATGCATTTAGGATTGTAGGACAATCAAATGTAACCTAGATGTGTGCTTCGAAAAGACATAGGGACATTGTCAATTTATAGACATTTTAGAATAACACATAGGTGTCCAAAGTCTTTAGGCATATGAAGTGGGATGTACTCACCATCGCAGTTGTGGCTGGGGCCCATGCTGCTGGACGTCTCGGGAGCTGGGGTGGGGAGTATGGTCACCGGCTCCGTCTGCGTAGAAACATCTGTCATGAGAAAGGAAAAAAAAAAAAACATGAGTTTGCCAATTACACATTAAGATTTGACATCCATCTGTTTATGGAGTCTGCAAAAAAAATGCTTGCATGGTTACACACATGTTGTCAGACATTAGCATATTTACTGGTCCATGAGTTCATGGGAATTATTTATGTGTGCAACATGGACACATCAAGATAATGTGCCAATAACCTTTACAGTGCAATGCTAAGGCCTAATTTGAAGTTGAGTGTAGAATCTTACTTGTAGAGTGTGCAACATGTGTTAGCCGGAACAACTTACAAAACTAACACATTTGCTAGCCACCATCATGGTGTGGGAAGAAACATAGGAGTGGTTGGCAGTTGGATTGCACTGGAGTGGGGTTTGTGAGGTTAATTTAAATTACACTACCATCTTGTACTATGGACCAGTAAACATGTGTATGTTTAAGGAATGTCATTACATATGGGATGTGAGGGATAACAACAAACACTTACCACGACTATGCCCGCGGGCAAGGGCTGGCGCATAGCTGCTGGAGATGGTGGCTCTATGATGCCCTTAAAACCAGATAACAAGGGCACAGGATTAGTGCTAAGTCACCAGGATCACCTGTAACAGACAAACAAGAATTAGAAATGCACTCACCAGGGGATGACCTGCCGCTGGTTTCCCAGGGAGGACTCTGAGGAGGAGGCGTGGAGCCTCGACTTATCACAATTGGCCCCGAAGATCCCAAACCACATGGGCCACCCTCCTCCCTCTCACTCCCAGATCCTCGAGGGAGTGTGGGTGAGTCCACTTCCACCTCCCCACTTGGACTCCCCACTTGAGAGTGGCCCACGGGGTTTGAGGACTCAACTGAGTCCAATTGTGAGGAGCTGAGGCTCCAGACTTCCCGCCCCCCAGCAGCACACTCCTCTGGGGCGTCATCCCCTTCCTCCCCTGGGTCCTCTAGATTGGACTGGTGAGAGGGCCCCTCCCCAGCAGAGTCATCCGACCCCACCACTCTTCTGCGGGGGAGGAAACCCTTCCCACGTTTGCCCAGGGGAGGACGCTTATCTGTGTAAAAGGGGGGGGGGGGGAATTACAACTTTATCAACCAGAATTAAAAAAAAAAAAAAAAAATGATAAGACTACATTAGTGGAATGATTTACATGTTGTGAGCTGACACTTACCTGAAGCATAGACATCATAGGGCCTATACACACCCTCTGGGTCCCGGCGCTTGAAGTCCGACCACTTCTGGACTATGGACCTGACAGTCAGCTGGGTGTGGAAGCGCCGGGACACAGTCGCCTTCACCTCCAATGCTATGCGCCTCTTTGCACCACGGGCATAGTCGTATTCCCGTTTTAAAAAATCCTATAAAAAAACACATTAAAAAAAAAACATCAATACATATATATATAGACTAATAAGCATAAATAACAAGCTATATGGTTGCACAGCATAAATGCAACATATACTTACTTTCACCACCTGGCCGTTCACACGAGGATCCACTCTTTTGCGTTTTAATTTTGGGGGTGCGGGGGGTGCAGGGGATGTTGAGGGACCAGGGGAGAGAGGGGGAGGAGGGGGGGCGGGATTGGGGAGGAAGAATCCGAGGAGTAGCTGGGGAGGGGGACAGCTCGCCGTCTGGGCCTCATGGTAAATCCTCAGAGGTGGAAGAGATTTTGTCACCCTCTTTTGTCACCAAACCATTTTTACAATGTTGTGCTATACATGTTCAACTGTGATTTTTAAAGGGATTTCCTAGGAAAATTGTATATTTTTTCAGAGTCTTTGCTTTAACATGAAATGTCTTGTTTGTCATTTTTTAAGTGTATTCCTAAAATTTAGGGGTGAAATATGTGCAAAAAAAAATTTAAAATCATTTTTTTACAATTTGTAGTGTTTTTTGTAATACAAAATGTAAATTTTCAATAAAATCTTATTGCATGTAAAATCCTTATTTCTCTCGATTACAACGGTACCCCATATGTATTGGTAGATACTCTTTCCTGCTCAGGAGACTCCCCTAAACTGAAACAGTGCTTTAGGAGATTTTCAGATGAAATACAACTGTGCTATGCGCTTGTTGACATGGGTGCAGTTTTCTGAAAGTAATCCCTTAATGAATTCTTTGGTTGCACAGGTTTTCCCTACAAAAAGAATAAAAAGCAGAATCAAAGCCACATTTTCCCAAAAGCAAGGTCCCCACAGGTCCCAAAAAACATATATTCACTGAAAGTACACATGTTAAGCTTTCTAGGTGTACCCAGCTCTGTGTAGTGGGCTCATCTTTCTGGAAATAATCCCTTGAAGAATTCTGTTTGCATAGGTTTTCCCTAAAAGAAGTGATAAAAAAGCTAAATTTTCCTAAAATATCAATATGCAAACAAGAAAAAACAGGCTGAATCTGAAAGCGCAAGGTCCCCCGAACAGAACAATACCCAACAAATACCCTATGTATTCTAAGCAAAACTGCTGTGTTGTTTCAATTAATTTGCTTTAATTGTGGCTAAGCTGGGAAGGGCGTGTCACGGCTTTATGCAGCTTTATGGCTCGTGCTCGCATTTACTTTGTTCAGTTACAGCTGTGGGACTACTGTGGCTTGCCATGCTTACTCACACTGAGAGCAACAAAGGACAGAGTAAATATTAGTCCACTTTTTTGCCTGTCACCCATTTCATATTTAGATCAGTAAATGTCCAGTCAAAAATAGCTGGAGATCCACTTACCACCTGCAGTGCTGACACAATTCCTTGCTATTGGCTGACAGTGTGAAGTCCCACTTGACTGCTGGGATGTTTTGCCTCAAAGTTCACCTTGAAAACCTCATTGGCTGCCGGTGGGGGATCTCCCATTAGGATGCCCCCTGGCTGAGGAGGTGAATTGACCACCAGTCAAAAACCACCTCAGTCCTCTTTAAAAGGCATTTAAATGCTACATATTGTCAATGAGTGATCCAGGTAGATAACTTTTGTAATAATTATATACCTCACATCGAGTGTCGGACTGGTGTGTGTGGGTGTCAACAAGTAAACTGTCAACAGGGAGCCCACCTTACAGTTTCATGCAAAATTGACTGCTTTCTTTGAGGGGTCACGCACACAGACATAAACGTAACTGTATTGTGGGTTAGTGGTTAACCTGGTTAACCTGTGGCTCCTGCCATAGAGCAGTTAAATCCAGCATAACCTACTGTTTCCAAATGGTTTGGTATCCTGATTCGGGATACCCTGCTTTTTCTTCCCACTGCATTAAACCTAGGACCAGGCATCACTTATACTTACCACTTCCATGTTTCATTGGAGCAGGCTGTCAGTCTGCTGTGCCATGTGATCTCCTGTGACTAAAGGGATCACTGAAAGGGCAGCCATGGTCTGCTCCTTCTACTGGTGAGTTAAATTGCTTGTCAACAGTCAGTGATTGAATGTCAAACCGATGTAACACAGAGGGTGAAATGAAGGGGGGACTGGCCCTGGGATATGGCAGAGGTGACAAATAGTGGGGTATCCAAAATTTCATGCTATCATGACTGCATGTGGGTGACTGCATAGTAAAAAACCACTGGACTGAAGAATGGCATAGACATTCAAAATATTTTTTTTAAGCAGAACTTCAGTCAACTATAACCCCCCCCTCCCCTGCGCTGCCACTCTACTATGGCACTGAGGCAGGATGGGGTTTACAAAGGAAAAAACCCTTACCTTCTCCAGGGGGCAGTTCCTCTGGTGCTCTGGATCTTGGGTGCCGCCACCTTGGGTGAAAAGCACAGAGCCGCAGACCCTGGAGATGCGGCTTTGTGTCTTTTCCTGCGTCGACTGTGGGAAACTCAAAGGATGACACAGGCCCCTGGATAAGGTAGGTTTTTTTTATTTTTGGAACCCCCTGTCCTGCCTCAGCGCCTAGGTAGGGTGGCAGGGTATGGGGGTTATAATTGACTGATGTTCCGCTTTAAGTTTCCACTGATACAAAGTTTAATCCAATAAAATGTACTTCTTGGAAATACAAAAGATAGTTCTTGGAATACAGTATGGGCTAATATGACCCAGGGCTAAACTAGAGTCTAGAAAGCGTAACATGGAATGATTATATCGGTGCTGCCTATATTTTACTAGAGCACCAAGTATTAAATGGAATTATACATTTAACTTGTCTGGCCTTAAGTTTCGTGTGTTTGAGATTAGAAACCTGCCATGGATTAAAGCCAAACTGATGTCATTTCGAAACCAAGGTCTGAATAAACTAAGCCATCTGCTGCCATATTGCTTCTTATGGTTTCCATTTTCTTCATTTTGCCCATGGAGCCTAAAAGGACCAAATGCTAATGAATCCTCTTCCTATGATTGTTACAGTAAACCAACAATGTTTGGGAAGTAGATCGAACTTAGAAAAATAATCTACTTACATCATGTAAAAATTAGACCGCAGACAACTGACTTTAGAAGAAAGAATTAATGCGTGTTTTTATCAAGGTACGAATCCAACCTAGAGCTGGCTAATCTCTTCCATATGGTGTGTGCCTGTATATCCCCATGCATTGAACACATCTGCACAGTGTTTGCAGGCTACCCAGCTTATTGCTAAATATAATATATAATAGACAAAATGATGTTTCTGTTGTAAAGTATCTAGCATGAAAATTTCAGACATTTGTCAAGATAAAAGGCTAAAACCAACTTCCCAAAAACTGTAAAACAAAAGCTCAACCTCCAAAGTAGAGCTTTTGATAATGCTGTCAAGAAGGTTTTAAATCTTTCACAATGTCTGGGGCAAAGCTTCTGCACTCAAGTTCAAATCTATCTTCTCCTGTTGAGGCAAATATTTCATTTCATAGCATTTCCTATATAGTATTATTACTGATGGGGATGAGTGTGGGGGAGTGGCAGAGAGAGGAACTTGAATGGGGTGAGCATGCCAATAAGGTTTCCAGGAAATCACTCTTTTTGGTCTCTTTAACCTTGCTTCAGTAAAGCGGTACTGAACTCCTTAAATTTTGTCCCAGGAGAGTCCTGGTAACGGTCCTCCACACGCTTAGTCCTGAAATATAGAAATACCTAGAGTTTATCCATATGGAGCTCAGTCTAATGGAGTATCTAACAATGACTGTACACAAGGTAAGCAGCCATCTCTCCACCAATAGAGAGTGTGCACCACTGCAGAATTAGCTGTTTCTATTTCCCCCTTTAGACCGAGCTCTAGAAGTAAAAAGGTAAGTATGTCTTTATTGTCAGGCTTGCTAGCAGTAGGGGGAGGTGGCTCATGGTACCATGGACCAGGATCCCCTCTGACACAATGATGACAGGGAAAGTTTTGGTGCACTCTGGCAGAAGGCTTTCTGCTCTTGTCTTGATACTTTCCAAGTTGTACTCCACACACCATGAACTACCTTGTGTTGAAGAGTCACAAATTACAAATTACGAACGGGCTGGGCAGCTGTCATCTTTTTATATTTTTGAAAATGTGAATTCACATGAAGGTCATAAGCTGTATCAGGTTGTATTGACACTTCCTCCTATTCTATTCTACTTCCTCCTAAGTATAGCAAGCTTCCATTGTATGCCCCAAATGTGTGGCCATCATCAAGGCTTTATGAATTGTAAATGTTGTACAAGGCTCATGCGTACTGCTGAGATCTGAGTTTATAAACTGAAAGCCAAATACAATCCAAATGGTGCTGGCGGGGAGGGGGGAAACCATGGCTCCATATAAAGTTCTATTTTTGACATTTGGACTACAAAATCCAAGCGCGGGGGGGGGGGCATCCTGACTTCTGGTGCCCCCCTGCTCAATAACACACTTAAATCAGAGGAATATTATTGCAGCGGCCAGTTGCAGCCCTCAGTTTTTCTGGGGTCTGAGGAGAAGGTAAGATTTCTACAGTTTAATGGGGTTCATGAGCAGAAAGGGCATCGCCAATCAGCATGTTCCCCCTGCGCTTGGAACAACAACTTTTTTGTGATATACTATACTTTCTCCAAATTCAGTAGGTTAAAAGTAAATAAAAAACTAGTATGCCTCTATTACATGTTTTTTATACACACTCATACATAAGCTTCTCCATCAGTGGTCAATCTTTTGATTACACTGGACACTCCTTGTTAGTTCTTAAAGAAACTCTTGACAAGTAAGGGTTAGCGGGGCCACTTTTTGAAGTGTGTGAAATCAGGTTTTTCGGATGCATTTTTCCTGGAAGATGTATTGGATGATATGCTTTGTGCATGGTATCCGTTTACATACCAACATGTCTTTCATTGCCTCTTTGTACTTATTGTAGGTTTTGTTAGGTATGGCGTTTACTGATTCCCTGAAGAGGAAAAAATGGTTAAACCTGAGATCAAAGTGAGGCAAATCTTTTAATCTTTTTTTCTGTAATAGCGGCATGTAAAACATGTAAGAGGAACATGGCAAGACCTTTATGACATACTACAACTAACTAATGAAAATAGATATTAGCTTTAAATGTGCTGCATATTTGACATGTTGCTAATAAATAATAATGACAGTGTTTTATATAGTTAGTTGTGGGAGAAAACATATGTCCATCGTGTACAACCAAGAAAGAGGGAAGGAAGGAGTGTATCAGAAAATGTTTTATCATTCAATAAGAACAACACGTAAAAAAGCGTTATTGGGAAAAAATGATCCAAAAATAAAAATCTATATGCTAGATAGTAAGAGAGAGTTACTTATACACCCTGTAATAAAATAATTCTACCCAAGCCTGTATTTTAATAGAAATAAAAGCAGAGGTGTAGCTAGGCTTTCTGGCATCCTGGACAAAACTTTGAAATGGTGCCCCCCTTTTACGCCAGAGCCCGTTTTGGAGTATGGGGTAAAACTAGTCAACTTATATATAGGGAGAGCATTTGCTCTTTTAGTTCACCTGTGTTTATTTAGCTACATTGATTTGTGGTAAGATGTCTGGCATATATTTGATTGGTTGTTGCTTTTTGGAGGGTGTTCATGTACCTTTTTTGACATTTGATATTTTTTAGGAGAATGATTACCAGTTTAAGATGTTTTTTGGACTGTTGATATTTAGTAATATTACTTTATCTGCTGTTTTGGTGCTATGGTTTTAAAAGTTTTTTATCTGTGGAGCATTTAAATGAACCGTTTACACTTTGCCATTTGGCCTTAATGATTGGATTTGTGTATGGTCTCACAGGTGGGGTTTATTTATTTCTTAGCCAGGAATGGTTCCTTGACAGAAGAAAATCTAGGATGTGCCATTGTCTCTGACCTCAATGGGCATTGCCCTTGGTTTACATGGCAATCCAGGGGATCTTGCAGTGCAGAGTATCCCTTATAGGGATGTTTTGATTAAGTGGAACAAAATCTGGGATTTTGAAAATCCTGGTGGTGTTCTTCTTTACCACACATAGACACACTACTGCACACACAGACATCATAAAACACACACATACCATTCAAACCTGAGAAATATTGCAGTGTTCTGCCCTGTGCACATTTACAGCAGATTGGAGTAGCTGCTCATATGCTGATGTTGCTGGCCGGACTGATCTGAGCTTCCATTTCTTGTACTGCACAGAGGAGGATTCAGGAGGAGGAGCTGTACTTAGGGAATTCTTCTCACACAGCCAGAGCTGCTGATGCTGCACACTGAGCCTGGGAGGGGACAGCTATGGGGAACCTATCCTTGCCCATTATTATCTGGGACACCTAAAATCTCCTGGGCCTGGCTGCTCTTGTCCTTCTGCTGCTGCGGCTGCACCTACAATTAACCCCTGAGCTACCACATCAGCATAAGAGTGAGCTTCAGTGAGCTTAGCTCTGGAACCCCACGTCTCCCCCTCCCTTCACTGAGGAAGGGAGATAGATAAGACTGCATCCCGTTATGTGTTTCACACAAGCTGCCCCTGCTTGATCTCTCTGAGGGCCCGCCCCAGCACCTTTGCCCAGGCTCCCTTTTGAAACCCCCTTGACCTACTGCACCTGGGACAAGTGTCCCGTCTGCCTCCCCTATTTACGCCCTTGATCCAGGGTGACAGGTTTTGTATGTACCATTCTGATTTTATAGGGGAGATCTTCCTAAATCTAATGAGCTGGAATAACAGCTTAGTGCCATAGCAATTCTTGTGATATCTGTTGAGGTTTTTACCCAGTATACAATGCATTGGCCAGATATTTAACATGGTTGATGCTGTCATTCCTTACAGACTCAGGGAACAGATATCTGAATAGAGCAGATCACTCATGTAAAAGAAAATTATACGCTCAAAAACCTTGGATTTCTCTAAGAAAAAAGAAAAGCACAATCTTGGCAGCGAGATGTATCTGTGATCACTTCTCTCACTATCCAGAGTATTTATACACATTTTTAATATCGAGCAATTCGCAATAACGCTCCTTTAAAATGGACCTATCACCAGGATTTTCACTATCCTTCTACCAGTTGTGTGAAACCCCCCCAGATCGCCAATTCAGCTCACCTTTCCTCTATTACCATGCACAAGCACTCATCCAGACAGCGATTTATGCCATGCATACTAATGCACAACATAAAGTCCTGGTTAGAACTGAGCATTCTGAGCGTTTCTTCGTAAGAACTCTTGAAGTTTTATTTGTTCTCAAGTGAGCCTAAACCCTCCCTGGCTACTTTGTAGGCAACCTACCCCATGCCCCTACTGCTGATAAGCCCAGCACCTTTTAATGCACACTGCAGTGCCTCACACTCTCTATTGCTGGAAGTTTGGCTGCTGCAGATGTGTGCAGTTGTGACCTCTCTTTTTTCAAGATACTCCCACTTCTCTCCTTTCTTTTTTCCACATTATAATCCTTTTTCCTTCTTGAATTTCCCTTTCACATTCTCTCTTTTTTATTTCATGGTCCCTCTTCCTTTCTTTCCTAATCCTCCTCTATTTCATGTTGTTTCCACATTTGCTCCAGCTTTCTCTTGTCACCTTCCTACCATCTCCCTCTATTTATAGCTTCTTCAAGCTTCTTTGTATCCTCATCTATCTTTTCCAGTATCTTTCTTTATCTATCTCTTTTTTATCACTTTCTTTTTTCCTCTTTACCCCTACTTCTCTTTTTTCCCCTCTTTCTTTCTCTCCTTATTTCTCTCACTTTATTTCCCTTTCTTTTTTCTCTCTCTTTATATTTGTTTCTTTCCTTATTACTTTCTTTCTCTTTCTTTATTTCCTTTGCTCTGTCTGTTTTTCTTTCATTCTTTCTCTCTCTATCTATCTTTATTTCTCTTCCATTTTTTCCCTTCCCCTCCCTCTTTCTTTCTTTCCCCATCATTCCTATTTTTTCCATTCCTAGCCCTATTCATTTCTCTCTCTTTTTATCTTTCCTTCACTCTTGTTTTTCTCCATTCCTCTCATTTCAGTCTTATTCCCTCATTTATTCTCTCTTTCTCTTTCTCACTTTCTCCTTCTCTCCTTCCATGTTTCCTCTTATTTCTCTCTTGTCTACCTTCCGTATTTCTTTTTATGCATTACCTCAGGTTTTTCTCTTTTTGCCCCGTCTCTCTGTCTCCCTCTTTTCCATGTTCCCTCTGTTGCTCTTTTTCCATTTTGTGTGTGTGTCGAGGGGGGCCATCCTGGTATTCCACATCTGATATCTTGCATAGGGCATCACTTACTGGCTGAGCCTTGAGAGAGAAAGGTAAGTATCTTTTGCTGGGCTTACCAGTGGGGGATGCAGGTGAGTTACAAAAGCTCAGTGGTGTGTTGCTTTCCTGTTCCCTGCAGCCGGTCCTGGCATGGTGCATCAGCTACTGGAGCTGATAGCACAGACATGGCCATGCTTTGTATTATGTGACTATGTGAGATCAAGGCAGCATGAGGGCACACTCTTACATATGGGCTTAAAGAATCTGTAAAGCCCACTGTGAAAGTGTATTTAAACATAAACATCCCGAATGAGATGCCCAAATGTGTGAAATCCCCCAGATCTCCTGTGAATTTCTCTCGCTGGCTTCTCAGCTCACCATTAGCTGAGGTGCATATCCACGCTGGGCATTTCTAAATGGCTGGTATGGGTATGTGCAGGAGAGGCCAGACCACCCTATCAGAAGCTCACAGTCCATTCAGCTTTTACTTTCTGCTGTGAGCTCAAAGAAGCGCAATAAAAGCTAAAAAAAGCACAAGCTGCTTATAGGCTGGATGACCTTGCATTCACCGTGAGATAGCCAGAAAGGAGTTTTACGGTGATCCTGGATATTTCACACAGTGAGGTATCCCAAATTGGGATGTCCTAGGCAGCAGAAACAATACTCGGTATAGAGAAAAACCTGGGTTTTGTTCCTCTTTAAGTAGGCCTCCAGATCCCTTTAGATCCCTTCCAACAATCGCCCTTGAGGAATCCTCATTTGGAATGTCCCTACAGTTAAAGAAACTTGTGTTTGTCCCACTGCATGGATGGGTTAAATGGGAAGGAATATTTCCTATGTGGACGCAAGCATACAATGGCCATATAAACGAAAAAATGTAATTGCATATTAATTTGTTTCAGATTTACACAAGGGAGTGTCTCTCCGAGCATATTCTTAACATCCTTGCAAAGGTGTATTGCATTTTGTTGCTCTAATTGCAAAAGTAATAGCCTTCCTGGGGCTGATAAACAGGAAAAGATCCCAGGCATTTCAATGATATCACTTTATAGAATATTGATCTAAACACAAAGATCGATTAATGGTTGTGGGCCAATGCATTGGCGCACACTTTTCATGTGCAAAAATAGTTTACCCATGTTTTCCCCCTTTCTCACTGACTCTTGAGCCACTTTTTCTGCGCCTATTTTTGCACATAAATTTGCGCATGGAGTAAGATTTCATGCGCAAACTTGGCCTTGTTTTGAGGGGTGAAAAGTGTGCACAAATGTATTTGTTTCATGCACCATTTTCCTTCAGCAAAAAGCAGTAACTGACATGATTAATTCATTCATTAAACACATGCTGGCTCTAGCCGACATGTTTATTATGAATGAAAGTGTCATCTGTCACTATTTTTTTTTTCTATAAAAAACTATTTGGTAAATAGTTTAAACAGCTGACGAATATAATATTGTTTAAAGTTAAAAAACTAAAAAGTTGGACACTTGACCACAAATGTTTTATTTTAAAAAAGCAATACAGTTAGTTGCTCAATTATTAAGCACTAAGCCACTAAAAGAACAAGGCAGTGAGGGGGGAATATAGAGAACATCTGGGAACAAACATTGGGAAACACAACACTGTACACTGAAGTAAGATATCGCCAAATATAACACTACACATAAAATCAAGGAGAACACAACCACCACAGGTTGGAGAGATTGGAGATTGAAGAACAGAGATTCGCCATAAACACAGAAGCTGGAAGACAAATTACCACTGCTAAACAGTAAAGACGGGAGAGAAACATGGGGGCTATGGGGACCAGTAAATGGCTTATCCAGCAATATGCGCATGGAGCTGGACCATTTCCGTATAAAAAAAAGCTGAATTTCATGCGCAATGTGCAAGTTGCATGAGAATTGAAGCCTTCCGATTGCATTTTTCCATTTTGTGCCACATGTGCCATTCATGTGCACGGTGCCATGAATCGTGCACCGAGGTGCAAGTTTCCACCTGCAGATTCACTTGTGCATGGTTTTGGGCTTTGTGGCTGAAACAGCCATGAATTGACCCTCATCTTTCAGGGTATTCTGCATTTCATTTATCAATTTAGTGGCTTGCCTTTGAACATGTTCCAGTTCTGATATATCCTTCTTATGCAACGGTGCCCAGAACTGTACACAATATACACCATATGGGGTCTGACCAGTGACTTAGAAGTTATAGAAGGCCCGTCTTGATGCACCCCATGATCCTGTTTGCCTTGGCAGCTGCTGCTTGACATTGGGCACTACAGTTAAGTTTATTGTTAACTAAAACCCCTAGGTCCTTTTCCATTGTAGTTGTACCAAGCATTTCCTTATTTTGTGGGTAATCATGGCACAAATTGCTCCTTCCCATGTGCATAACCTTACATTTATCTGTGTTAAATTTAATTTGCCATTTTACTGCCCATGCTTCCAGTTTATTTAAATGTGTGTCTGTATCTGCCTGCTGTCCTCTTTTGTGTTAATTACTTCACACAGCTTTGTATCATCTGCAAGGATTGATATGTTACTGTTACTATTTCTCTCCCATTTTTACCTTCCCCTTTCTCTTTCTTTCTTTCCCTATCTTTCCTATTTTTCCCTCTTTTTCTAGCTCTATACATGTCTCTCTCTTTTTCTCTCTCCTTTACTCTCATTTCAGTCGTATTCTTTTTAGGTCCTTGTGCACCTTGTGGACTCCCCCTGAACACAGAGATGCCAAGGAGGTGGTCATGTTTCCATGGCTTAGGTATTTAGAGTATTCACTAAACTTTGGAGAACTTCCTCAATAAGTAGAAGTTTTTAGATGAGCAGGTAGAACGAATCCACGCTACAGGCTACGGATAAATTGATAGTCTGTGTCAGACTAACTAAAGGTCAGAGCAATGCAAAAGAAAGTGGATGTCCCCGCCATGTCATACGAGATACAACATTAAACAAACTGTCATTTTGTTTTTGTTGAGTTCTTTTTGAAAAGGAAAATATTGTACATTTGTCATATAAATATTATGGCTTTTCACTTTGATTTTTGGTCAGTTACATTTGTATGACATTGCACTGTACAACAAAAGAGGAAATGTTTATATGGGACCGGTAGCATGGAGGCCGGGTCTTCTCAGCTAACGCATCTGTTGTGGTCGGCTCCTTTCCAAACACTTATTGCAACATTTTGGCGGTTTATTCCATTTTGTCACATTCATATTTGATCCATAATAAAAATGTACAAACACATCTGAACATGGTGATAAGTTGTATTTAATTTAGTTTAATCAAAAGAAAAATCTGCTAAATTAAGATGCCTCAGAGGTGGGCATTTAGGTGGATATTCAGTCATTTTTAGATACTATCACCCACATATTAAATTATATCATATGATAAGCTATCGAAATTGAAATATTTGACTAATATACTCTATTTAAAATAAATTCTTCTTCTGAATCCCTATGGTTGATGCACGTTCTCTCTGGGTGATGCACGCCCTATCTGAATGGTGTCACGACCAAGCACAGCCAGGGGCCATTCATTTATAATCAAATCGGGATGCTCCCTGGAAGAGTAACAAGACCTGGGAGAGTGAAACTCCAAGGAGGTCCAAGGAGTAAAGGCCATGCCCACCAGGGTGCTGCACAATGGTGCTGGGTGACACGTGATGGTGCCGGGTGACGCACTCACGTCAGCTGGCCGCGTCCCTGGCCTATGTTCAAGTAAACCCAGCCATTCAGAAAGGCTGGGTGTGGGAGCGTGCACAACCACAGGGAAGCCGGGAATGCAGTGCCGGGGATCGCAGTATCAAGGAAGCCACCCACTAAAAGCCAGCCGACTAGATGCCTCCAGCCCGCAAACCTCTTATCTTTCTGCCAGTCTCTCGCCGTGATCGCTGGCCACATCTCAGGCATCCCTGCAGCTGTGTGCTCTCCTGGGATCAACCATTCAAATAGGCTAGGCATGCAGGGGCGCACACTCCAAAGTGGAACTGGGGATGTGACTGCCAACATTCCCTATACATTAGTATGCCAGGCATAAAGCGCAGATTGGACACACTTGTGCATGTGCTGTGGGAACGGCTGATAGGTAAGTGGAGTGGGTGATCTGGGGCTTTCACACAGTGGGGAATCCCAAATCGGGATGCCCCCTTGGTAGGGACCGATCATCAGAATAGTCAAAACCCTGGTAATTGATCCACCTTAATCAATACATATTGGAGGCTTGCTTTCCAGGCTTAAAATAACTTTTCATTTTAAATATGTGACGATTCGGTAAGCTGTATGTTCTATTTGATGCACTTTTCTTTCCTATATTATCAATAAATATTATTATAAAATATACTATTATATAGTTAGAGTATTATCATTTATTTTAGCAATGTATTTCTGCACAATACAAAGGGTCTTTTCTTTCTTTGATACTTCAAAGCCATCTCCACCCCTTTGCAGCTGACGAGCTGACATGTAGATGAGTGTTTGGTTTCTGTAATGACTTCCTGCTTGCCATGGCCAAGAGGTTACACGCTCTGGAAGATGTCGCCCATCATCTCACAGCACCTTTATTCACAGCTCCACTGACTGCATGATGGATCCGATTCACTCACCTGTTCTACTCTGAAACGGGTGAAAAAATGACATCAAATAACACGAAACCTTTTTCTAAATAGATTAATAGGGTTTTGTTTCATTTCTCTGAAATAGTGTCAATAATGGAAATTTAGTTCACACCATAACATCTTTATGTTATTATATTTTTGCGTGTTGCACATTTGTTATACACATACCGTGTTTCTGTGAAAATACGACCTGGAGGCTGATTCACTACTAGCGCCAGGTATTGCTAGATCAGAGTCTGTATAGCAGCGTTAGATCGACTGCTAGTAGATTCTGTAAATGGGTATCGTGCTCTGTAACCTAGCGTTGCGTTCACTCTAGTAACCTGGCCGGCATTGATGAATGTGATGTGTGTTGGGTGCTCTAACAACAGTATAACGCTGCAGCGAGACGGGGAGGCCGATTCATCAATAGCGCCAGGTAGCGACAGATGAGCGACTGTAGCGTGATTTTTTCAGCGCCAGCCAGTATTCGCTGTGCTTGGCCGGCATTAGCTTGATGACAGCGACTCCGTCGGTGTGCGGTAATGTTGAATACGGGCTGGGGGGTCGCTGTTTCACAGGTCCAGTGTTGTATGTGAGCGCCTGACAACGAATGGCCAGAGCGAACGGCTAGCTTCATATTCATCAACAAATCACGCTCCGAATGTGCTGTCGCTGTCCATTCCTTGTTTAAACCCCAGAGCGCTGGCGGCGAAGTGTATTAACTAGTTTGTAACCCCTAAACAACCATATTTTTTGAATTTAACATTATACATGTTTTTAGAATCATTTTGTAATATGAATACATTAATCTCAGACCTGTTAGATCAATTCTGCACATATTTTTTTTTTATTTTTTTTTACTTAAAAATAAATCCTAACATTGCAGAAGTGTTCTCCGATTTTTTGACATTAAAAATATATAAAAAAAAAAAAATACCAATTAATTATGATTAATTATAGATTGCTCCATTGAAATGCATTGGACATCACCAGGGAGCGACAGCTCATACCTGGCGCTGTGAGGGAATTTGCAGCGGCGCTGTTCGGTCCAGGCGGCTTCATGATGAATGCCGCGCTAGCCGTCGCTCTCGCCGGCGCTAGCCTCATTTTGCTTGATAAATGCGTCATTGTGACCGCCGCCGGGCGTACTTGAGTCGGTAGTCGCCGTTAGCTGCCGCTACCTGGCGCTCGTCAGACACTACCTGGCGCTATCGCTTGATGAATAAGGGCCATAGTGCCAGTTTAGTGCGTCCGGCACTTGGCGCTCCACACCATGTTTAACAAAACACTAGACACACACAGCGTCGGCGCTCTAAAGCTGGGTGCTTTAGCATGGAGCGCCAGACGCTGTGTGATTAAAGTCTGTTTTTGAACACATATACACCAGTAACAAAGTGAAAACACATGTAAAACACATGTAGAACACATGTAAAACACATGTAAAACACATGGAATGACATTGTTTTAACACTGTGACAATAACACTTTAGTGCCAGACCTGTAATGACAATTCTGCATAAAAATATAAAAAGTCCAAAAAATTTATAAAAGTGTTTGTTTGCAGCCAGGAGAGGTCACACAATGATTTGAGCAAAAAAAAAAAAAATGTAATTGCCAAACACGCTATTTAAACACAAACAAATGAAACCCCATTGAAATGTATGGGAGAGTGACACTGAGCGAAAGATAATACGTGCTATACGCTGAGATGTCTGTAGTGATACATGTGACGCTACATGGCGTTGTTAGAGGCGCTCACCAGATTTGCTTTCTTAAAGTGGACCTTCACTCTGAATAAGAGTCTATCTTATATGTTTCCCACACCGTGTACATACAGATTGTCCACATTAAAAATCATCCTACCTGCATCTACTGCATGTTATGAGCCTTTAAACATCCAAGATGGCGGCTTATGGAAGCCGCCATCTTATCAGGCAGCCTGCAAACAGGAAGTGCCTCCTGACTGTGCTGCTCTGCATTCTGGAATTGCTGACCGTTACCTGACCCCAGCTCTGCTCTGTCTAAGCAAAGCACAGCTATAACCCGCCCCCCTGTACCTTATCCTACTCTCCTCTCCTCAGTAAGTGTGATGCTTCTGAGTCAAGATGGCGGTGCCCATATCCTAAATTCCTGAACAGAGTTGCTGCCCAGTGGGGGAAAGAATAATAAGTTAGTGACTAAAAACGTAAAATATATTCATTTTAGATGCTGGGGAACCATTTTTTAAGAGTTAGGGCTTTTCATTAAATCGCGCTGAAGGTCCGGTTTAAATGTTTGCCGTACAGAACCCGACGTTCAACAGCCAATACCTGCCGCTACGAAGCACTACCTGGCGCTATCCTTTCTTAAATAACCCCCTTAGTGTGATATTTCAGCATGTTCACAAATGCTTTGAATCGTAAGCCCTCCTCCAAAAATAAGCCCTATTAAGAAGGATGGGGAGACTGTGTTACCCCCCTCATCTGTGCCAACTGCTGCTCATCCCCTACAAACTCGCTTCACACTGATGGGGCTGACATATACCGATGTGTAGTATCAGTTTGAGGTAAGACCCTTATTGGGCCACAAAAGTATTGGGGTGGTGAATGATTGTACTATAGCCTAGCTAATCAACGTGGCCACAATTATATTACTATTTGTATATTAAGACATGGGCCTTGATTCACTAAGGCCCTTATTTAAGAAGGGATAGCGTCAGGTAGTGGCTGGTTAATGAGAGGTAGCGACTGGTGAACGCCGGACACGGCACGCAATTGCACATTTATCAAGCAAATTCTGTTTAGCGACTGGGATAACGCCATGTAGCGTCTGATTCATCATTTTCCCAGCCTCGGCAAACAGCGCCAGCGTTCAGCCTTGTACAGCGCCAGGTATGACCTCTCGCTACCTGTCACTCTCCCATACATTTCAATGGACGATCCTTTTCTTCTCTTTAAACAGGTTTTTTTTCTTCAAAAAAATCACAAATAATTCTGTGACCTCTTCTGACATTGAAATAGCAGTTTTTTCATAATGTTTTCATTTTTTAAATATTTCCTCAGAAATGACATTACAGTTCTGGCATTAAATTGTTCATGTTACAATGTTGTTACAATGTAATTCCATATGTTTTCGCTTTGTTACTTGTTGATAGATGCTTGAAAACAGACTTTAAACACACCGCCTCCTGCGCTCTGGGCTTCAAACAACTATTTTTCAGCACCAGAGATTTGTGAGGCTGTTTTTATGCTGAATATGGTGTGAGCCGGTCCCTATGAGCAGTCGCTAACATGTGCTCCCATACAGCGCTGTACTGGTGAAATAGCGACTCCTCACAATGTATTCAACATTACTGAACAGCGACTGAGTCGCTATAAAATAGCGACTCATGGCCGAGCACTGAGACTATTAGTGGGCGCTCGGAAAATGCCTGCTACAGACGCTCATCTGTCACTACCTGCCGCTAATGATGAATCAGCCTCTAAGAGTTAAAAAAAATTCTCATGGTAGTAAAAGATTCAATTCATGAGAAAAAAAGTCTGAGAATATATGTCATTATATAGTAAAAAAGTGCCATTGACTTTCATTGTCTTCCTATCTGATGATACACCAGAAGTGAAATTCTCAGGCTTTTTTCTCATGAATTGATGAAATGAGAAAGAAAGCGCCGTCCCTTTAAGGAGGGCTGCCCCCATGACTGGCCTGCGTTCCTGGCCGGAGGCAGACCAGCCATGGGGGAGGAAGTCGCCCCCTCCCTTTCCTCTTTGACCCCTGACTGGACGGACGAGCAGTCAGGACTGACGCTCGCCCGGCCAAAAATCCCCTGAGGGCATGGAAGCCCTTCTGTCGCAGCTGAGGAGGGAGGCGGACCGGCGAGGCGAGGACTGGGTAAGGAGTTTAATCCCCCCCTGTCCTCATCGCCGCCCCCTCCCCCCCGCCCCCGTCGGTCACGCCGGGCAATCGCCCGCCTTAGCCCCTCGCCTCCCCACCGCTCTGACCGGCGGGGAGCGAGGGCCCGTTCCCAACCTCCCTCTCCCCCCCCTCCCTTTGCACCGTCTGGCTCCTACCTGGTCGTGGGGCGGAGGGGGGCGCGATCGCCATGTGTGCCCCCCCTCCTGCGTCCTCCCCCTCGCTGGCCAGCATCTCCTCAGCCTCAGGCGGGGCCGGGAGCGGCGGTGACGTCACCGCAGCTGGCCCCGCCCCTTCCTCCTGTTCCTGCACGGCCCGGGCATCGCAGCTCGGGCTGTGCGAGTGCTGCGGCTCCCCGCCGCTCTGGCAGGCGGGGAGCTGCGGCTTGTGTTTCACCCCCCCCCTCACACGGCACATCGGGGGGAGGGCGGCGGGCGGCTCCCGCAGACATAAGGCGGCTCCTCCGCCGGAGCCCGCCCCCTCCACCTCCCCCCCCTCCTCATCACCGCGCCACCCTAGCCCCCCCACCCACCCCACACCACGCCATCCCAGGCCCCCCCACACCACGCCAGTCAGGTCGGTCAGAGCCCCGCTCCCTACGGAGCGGGGGCTGGAGCCGGGGGCGCAGCTAGCGCCTCCGGCACCAGCAGGGGGCCCCCCGGCATCCTTTGGGATGCCTGGGCGGGCCCTTCAACGTGCACCCAAGCACCCTCCACACATACCACCCCCCTCCCCCCACCCTCCCGCACCCCCCCTCCCCCGGCGGTCTGGTCTCGACACCCCCCTGGTACGCCCCCCCTCTTACGGGGCACGCCACGGTCCGAGGCCGCCGCCCCCCGATTGCTCCCCTCCCCCCAGGCTTTACTGCGCCCCCTCCCGGCCCCGCTGTCAGGGCACGCCCCCGCATCCTTGCAGGCGTGGCCCTTCGAGCTCGCCGTCCCCCCAGCCGTCTGGGCTTGCGCGCATGGCGTTCTCCCCCTCCCATTCGCAAGCGGGCGTAGCGGACGCGCGGGCATACGGCCGGGGTCTCGGTTTGCAAGCTACGGACAGCTACTCGCCCCTCCTTTTTTCTCCGCAGGCGGTGGTCGACCAGTATCTGGCGCGGAGCAGTGTCGGGACACCAGGTTGGCGGGCGGACGGCGCAGGACCATCGTCTTCCTCCAGCGGGTCGGCGGTGCCAGGATCGGCGGCGGCAGCGGGACATCCGGCAGTAAGCGGGTCGCTGGGCCAGTCGGGCTTGGCGACCCAGGGATCGGAGCGGCAGTCTGACGGACCTAGCGGTGGGATCGTTCGGCAGGGTGAGCCACGTATTATTACTGATGTTCTGTCATTATCACAAGCTCAGAGTGGGGTTGCTACGGGTGGGGGCGCAGAGGGTTTAGCTGATTTTGTGGCGGGGGTTAGGGAATTGTTAACAAGGTGGGAGGTGGGGGCCGGTTCGGGGGGACAAGGTCTGGGGGAGTCTCAGGGCCAGACGGCGGTCGGGACACCGGGGGCAGTGGGTTCAGCGGTGGACGTTGGGGGGTCAGCGACGCCACGTGGGTTAGAGGGCCCGGGCAATGGCGAAGGGAGGTCTATGGAGGTCGTGGGGTCGGGCGGGGGCGATAGGCCGGCACTGATTTCTGACTCTGTCAAGGGGCACACCTATGTGTGTTTTGAGGGCCCGTTGGGGGGGCACTTGAAGCAGGAGGTGAAGGAGAAGATTTGGCGTCGGGAATACGTGGATATTTTCACGCTGTTACCGTTGGAGCGTTTCGGGGTCGAGAACTGGGAGAAAGGGAAGGAGTATTGAAAGGAAGAGGATGAAGATAGGAGGCGCTTCCGGCTGATTCCGAGAACTTTCGGTAATTGGTTGCAGGCGTTTACGATTCTCGCAAGCTGCGGTATGATGAGCAGTTTCGGCAGCGGATGGCGGTAAGCGGGGAGTTAGGCTGGGACCACAGGGATATCGGGCTTAGGTTGCGGGTGATGAATCCCAGGGGGGGAGTGAATCCTGCAGGAGGGGGTCCCCCTCCCTTTCAGGGCGGCGCCACTTCAGCGGGGTCGAGTGGCGGAGGCGGCCAAGCGGGGAGTGTGCTGGGCCTTCAACGACTCCTCGTGCAGATGGGGGCCTACGTGCAAATTCCGGCACGAGTGCTCAGGTTGTGGGGGGAGTCATCCGGGAGTGCGTTGCTTTAAGAAGGGTTGAGGAGGGGGGCGCAGAGGGACAGATGGTCCTGCAAAAAGGGGTTTCGCCGGTGAGCGGGGTGGCGATGCGCCCCTGGCTAAGTAGGTATCCCGATCAGGGGGCGGCTCGGTTGTTGAGGGACGGTTTTGAATTTGGCTTTATTATCCCGTGCGCCGTGCCTCCCGAGGGACACTCCCTTAAAAACCTAAGGTCAGCGCGGGAGCAGCCGGAGGTGATAAGGGGGAAGTTAGAGAAGGAGGTTGCCTTGGGGCGGATGGCGGGCCCATTTAGTGTTCCCCCGATGGAAAGACTGGATGTGTCCCCCTTGGGGGTGGTACCCAAGAAGGAGCGGGGAAAATTCTGCCTTATACACCACCTGTCTTTCCCGAAGGGCACGTCGGTTAACGATGGCATAGACAAAGAGCTGTCATCGGTGTCGTATACATCGTTTGACTTTGCTTTGGGTTTGGTGCGGGAGGCGGGCCCCAGGGCACGGATGGCAAAGACAGATATTGAGTCCGCCTTTCGGCTTCTGCCGGTGCATCCTGATAGTTTATACCTCCTGGGGTGTTTTTTCGAAGGGGGTTACTATGTGGACCGATGTTTGCCGATGGGGTGCTCGATCTCGTGCGCATACTTTGAGGCCTTCAGTTCATTTCTGGAGTGGGTGGTTAAGGAGAGAGCGGGCGTGGGGTCCGTAACCCACTATTTGGACGATTTCCTGTGCGTTGGGCCAGCGGACACTAGAATTTGTGAGTTGCTGCTGGGAACAATGTTGGAGGTTTTCGGGGGTTTCGGGGTTCCAGTGGCGCATGACAAAACGGAGGGTCCGGCAACCGTGATTCAGTTTTTGGGGATTGAAATCGATACAGTGGGGAGGGTCTGTAGGCTGCCGAGAGATAAGATTGAGGATCTGGTTGAAGGACTGGAGGGGGCTTTGGCGGTTAGGAAGATTACATTGCAGCAACTGCAATCGATACTGGGGAAGTATAATTTTGCGTGCCCAGTCTTGCCTATGGGGCGGGTATTCACTAGGCATTTATCGTTGGCGACAGTGGGGGTTCGTGAGCCGCATCATTTCATTAGGTTAACGGCGGCGTTGAAAGAGGATATTTAGATGTGGATTACCTTCCTGGAATCCTTTGATGGGCGGGCGTACTGGCTGGAGCCGATGAAAGCGAGTGATGAGCTCGAGCTCTTCACCGATGCGGCGGGGTCGGTTGGCTTTGGGGCTTACTTGGCGGGGCGTTGGTGTGTGGGCTCTTGGCCCGGGCGGTGGTCGGATTCGGCTTTGATAAGGAACTTGGCCTTTCTGGAACTGTTCCCTCTGGTGGTGGCGGTGACCTTGTGGGGCGAGGTGCTGAGGAACAGGGCAGTGTGTTTTAGGTCGGATAATATGTCGGTGGTTGCGGCCGTTAACAATCAGACGTCATCTTCAATGCCGGTCGTGGTGCTGCTCCGGCAGCTGGTATTGGGTTGCCTGCGGTACAATGTGTGGTGCAGGGCGGCACATGTGCCTGGGATGGAGAATGGTATAGCTGACGCTCTCTCTCGTTCGCAGTGGGAGCGCTTCAGGAAATTGGCACCCGCGGCACGGGAGGTCGGCGAGGCGTGCCCGAACTGGCTGCTGGAGATCCTGTGAGATGCCTGTTTAGCCTGATACAGAGGTCGGTCGCACCATCCACTTGGGGGTCATACGTGAAGACATGGCAGCAATGGTGGTCCTTGATGGAGGAGTTTAGGGTGCCGGCAACGGATATGGATAGACAGGGGTTGTTGATCTGGTATGTGAGTGATTTGGTAGTGGGAGGCGAGACCCCGGCCTCAGTCGACAGGAAGATGTCTGCTATAGCCTTTTTGTGTCGGTTAGAGGGGTGGGCCGATATGACTAAATCATTTTGGGTCCGGCAGGCACTGAAGGGTTGGCGCAAGGGACACAGGGTGGTGGACAGCCGGCGGCCAGTTTCGTGGGGCCTGTTGCGGGGGTTGATTGAGGTGTTGCCTAGGGTCTGTACGGCTGGGTTTGAAGTGAGTCTGTTTAAGGCGGCATTCTCACTGGCGTTTTTTGGTGCTCTGAGGGTGGGGGAGCTGGTGAGCCCCAATAAGAGGTTACCTGGGGGTTTGGGGGTCGGGGATGTAGTGGCAGCGGATGAGGGGGTGGTGGTGCGTATAGGGAAATCAAAATGGATCAAAGGGGAAGGGGGGTAAGTGTCTTTTTGGGGAGGTTGCGGCACTGTCCTTCATGTCCGGCCGCGGCCTTCGAGGAATTCATGGGTGTCCGGCCTCCTGGAAATGGCCCGCTGTTGGTGCATGAAGACGGTTCTTTCTTGTCGCGGTTTCAATTTTTAGCGGTTTTCCGAAAATGTCTGAAAGAGCTGGGGCTTGCGAGTGGGGACTATGGGACCCACTCCTTTCGGATTGGGGCTGCGACAGAGGCGGCCAGGCTGGGGCTCCCGGAAGAGATAATAAAGAGGTTGGGTAGGTGGGAGTCGACGCGATTCCGGCGGTATGTACGGCCGGATAGGATTGATCAGTCATATAGGTGAGCGGTTTTAACATTATCTTGCCTCCCACCCTCCCTCCCCTTTTTCCCTTATTCTCTTTTTAGAACCTGCATGCTCAGTCCTGATTGTTGGCCATTCCTTTATTTTTTGGTCGGCTCGCCGTGCGGAGGTTCGAAGGAATGGAAAGCAGCTGGGCATACTGGAGGATCGAGCGCGGCTAAACTGGGCCGTAGTGAGAGAAATGTGCTGGGAGGCACTGCGCGAGCATACCCTGCGTGTGGCTGCGAGGACAAGGCCGCCGGGTGATTTGGTTTTACATGCGGGGGAAAATGATTTAGGGAGGGTCCCCATGAGGCGGTTGATTAAGGACATGACTCGGATTTGCTGTTATTTCTGGGGTTTTTCCCGGGGGTGGTTTTAGTATGGTCCCACATTGTCCCCCGTTTTGTCTGGCGGCACGCTAGGGACTCGTTGGCCTTGGAGAAGGTTCGGGTGAAGGTTAATAAGGCCATGGCGAGGTTCGTGAGGCTCAACGGGGGTTTGAGTGTGCGCCACGTTGATGTGGAAGGGATGAGGGTTTTTTTTCGGTCCGATGGGGTGCACCTTAATGATATGGGGAACGACCTGTTCAACCTATCTTTGAAGGAGCGGATCGAGATGGCTGTCGAGTTGTGGCGGGCCAGGCAGCGCTAAGGTTATTAATTTTTTTTTTTTTAAATGTGAAAAATTCTGTGACCACTTCTGCCATTTTTAAAAAAAATTGTACAGAATTGATATTACAGGTCTGATATTAATGTATTCATATTACTAAATTATTTAAAAAACTTGTTTTTTTTGGTTTCCAAAAATATGGTGGTTTGGGGGTTAAAAAACTACTTTTAACCCATCGCCGCCAGCGCTCTGGGGTTTAAACATGCATTTTACAGCGCGAGAATTTTTTGAGCGTGATTTTTTAATGAATATGGTGGGAGCCGGTCGCTAGGACCAGTCGCTATCATGCGCTCCCATACAGCCTGGAACCTGTCAAATAGCGACTCCTCACCCAATATTCAACATTACGGCAAACCGACTGAGTCGCTATCAACTACCGAACAACGGCCAAGCACAGCGACTACTAGCGGGCGCTCTGAAAATGCCGCTACAGTCGCTCAACTGTCGCTACCTGCCGCTATTAATGAAACGGCCTCCCCGACACACATTTATACAAAAACCCTGAATTTCTTCAAAGTTTATTATTTCGCAGGATAAATGTAAGCAATCACCACAGCACTAAAAACTATACATTAAATAACTAATTCAAATCCAGCAAATGCAGCTTTTATCATCAATAATGAAGCAGGGAGACACTAGCCATCATCTAATCCCAATAAGCAGATGCTCTCCCCTCAGCTCTCACCCAGAAGACTGGCGGCCGGGTGACACACTAGCTGCTGGCCAAAGCTGACAAATCTAATGGGAGCTTATTAAATACAGATCACCAGACAGATCATTCCAACAACCGTCTCTGAAAACCCCAGAGCAGGCAAAGCACAGATGTGCCTCGCTTTCCTATTGCCCAGTAGATTAGGCCTCACAAGTAGAGTTTGCCCTGTTGCTATTAATTATTTTGATAAAAGCAATAAAACAATTGGCATAATAGTTGAGTAAATGCAATAGTAATCCAGGTGATGTCCCCTATACACCACATACAATCATTGAGGCTATAGGAAAGGAATATACACATACTAAGGGGGTTATTCATCAAGCCATAGCGCCAGGTAGCGACTGGCAGAGACAGGTAGCGAACGGTGAACTCCGAGCGCTGTACGCAATGCCACATTTATCAAAGCGATTCCGGTGAGCAACTCTAACAGCGCCATGTAGGGTCCGATTCATCATCACATTACCTGTCGCTCTCCCATACACTTCAATGGACGTTACTTTTCTTCTCTTTAAACAGGGTTTTCTTTACATTTTTTTTAAATCAAATCCTTGTGTGACCTCTTCTGGCCAATTAAAGGTCATTTTTAAAAACGTTTTGGATTTTTTATATTTTTATGCAGAATTGTCATTACAGGTCTGGTATTAAAGTGTTAATGTCACAATGTTCAATAATGTAATTCTGTGTGTTTTTGCTTTCTTACTAGTGGACATGTGTTCAAAAACGGACTTTAATCACACAGCTTCTGGCGCTCTGGGCTACAGCAACCCAATTTTGTGCGCTGGCGCTTTGTGAGGCTGTTTTTTTGATGAATATGGTTTGAGTTGCTCACACTGACCAGTCGCTACCGTTCGCTCCCATACAGCGCTTTACTGGTGTTATAGCGACTCACACATCAAATGACTGAGGCGCTCGGTAACAGCGAACCATAGCCGATCACAGCGACTACTAGCGGTGGTTCTGAGCGCTTCGCTACAGATGCTCATCTGCCGGTACCTGGCACTAGTAATGAATAAGCCTCCACGTAAAAGTGGGTACTTGCCCCAGCTTAATTCAACATTTCTTTCTTATAGGCTAAATACAATAACGTGACCCTACATATAGTGGCAATGCCACAGGCACAGATCTTACCTCTCTTGAGAAAGCAGCAGAAGATGCATGGAAAAACACACAGTGGGGCATCGCAAATTGTTGGAGCCCTAAATACCAGCCTTATAGCTCTATAGCATTGGGCCAAGTATTCCCTATGGACAAGGTGTTCCATCTGAGTACGCCCTAGGAAAAGTTTGATTATAAAGCTTACCAAAATAAGTAGGTAAATGATCTTGTAGCACTTTTAAAAGAAAGGCGTAATAATATTTTAATTAAAAAAAAATGTAACGGACCTGTCAAACACCTCTATTGGTGCACACCTAAACATTGACGTGTACCGCGGGTTGAGAAATGGTGCCCTTTTACAACTTCTGGTGAACTGGTAAACTAGTAAGGGGTCTAGGTTACCCCTATACAAATTCACAGGGTAGAAAGCTGCCCTGTCCCCTGCCGGCATTGGTGGCTTGCACCACACCATAGACTAAGTCGCAATACGATGAAATGCGGTGGCGGTGACGGAAGTCTGTTTAGGACCCTGTGATTCAGCACGCGGGTGGTGAGATCTTGTTCCCTTTCCTTTCCATAACGGCCATATTGGTTTGGGTTTTGGCTGAGGTGCCAGGCGCTCCCATTTTAATTCGGTCAATGTGCATTTTACCTGCTCACTTGTGAGTGGATATTTTAACCCTATTCAATTGGTTTGATTTTAAAGTGGTATTACACTAGTCTACTTTATCTTTTTTGGTTACATGCTTATATCCATTGGAAATGACCCGCAATATATCGGAGTGCAAAGCAATGATTTTGCCATCTTTATTTATGAAAACAAAATCTGCTTAAACCGGACCTTCACTTTAAAAACAAGTTTTGCCCATATGATTCTAGTACACAGTACATTCAGATTGGCAGCATTAAAATTTTGATTACTATCAGCATTAAAGAAATACTTAGCTTTTTTGATCCAAGATGGCGGACACTGGGCTTGCAGGCAGCCTCTAAGCCGGAAATGCCTCCCCAGGTCCACATCTGTCTATTATGGGATGTCCTCTCCTCTGCTTTCTCACACGAGAGCTGGCAAGTCATCTCCCATCTCCCCCCCCCCCGCAGTCTGCTCGTCTCCAGGCTGACTACAGCGTGCTTGGCAAACTGTCACGAGCACGCTCTCCCCCTCCTCTCCCCCTGTCAGTGATTGGCTCATAAACAAAAAAGCTCCCTCCAGAGGCTGCTGTATGTAAGTCACAAGAGTATGTAAAACAGTATTAGAATACCGCGCTCAGAACATTAGATTATAAATTACAAATGTAACGATGAGAATTTTTTCTTTGTTAGTAAAGTCCTCAGCGCAGGGAGAAAGACAGAGTATGTCACCAATACTCTCAATAATACATGGATAAACGCACTAAAATGTGCAATTCTCCGCGGGACAGTTCAAAAAATGTTTTCTTCTAATCACCACGTGGATTTTCAAGTTAATTAATTATAAGTGTATCCATCACCTGTCACACTACACACGTACCAGATAGTGAAAGACAAAGCGCTTCTCTATATATCCAATGGTTGTTCCTTTGTTAGATGTTTTTCATACAGCCAAAAGGATAATTTTCCTTCTTATCCAAATAAATGTATTTTCTTTCTCTCATATAATCATCAAGACTTATGCCCTTATTCATCAAGCGATAGCGCCAGGTAGTGTCCGACGAGCGCCAGGTAGCGGCAGCTAACGGCGACTACCGACTCAAGTACGCCCGGCGGCGGTCACAATGACGCATTTATCAAGCAAAATGAGGCTAGCGCCGGCGAGAGCGACGGCTAGCGCGGCATTCATCATGAAGCCGCCTGGATCGAACAGCGCCGCTGCAAATTCCCTCACAGCGCCAGGTATGAGCTGTCGCTCCCTGGCGTTGTCCAATGCATTTCAATGGAGCAATCTATAATAATTCATGATTAATTGGTAATAATTTTTTTTTTCATTTTTTTAATGTCAAAAAATCGGAGAACACTTCTGCAATGTTAGGATTTATTTTTAAGTAAAAAAAAAAAAAAAAAAAAAATGTGCAGAATTGATCAAACAGGTCTGAGATTAATGTATTCATATAACAAAATGATTCTAAAAACATGTATAATGTTACATTCAAAAAATATGGTTGTTTAGGGGTTAAAAACTAGTTAATACAGATCGCCGCCAGCGCTCTGGGGTTTAAACAAGGAATGGACAGCGACAGCACATTCGGAGCGTGATTTTTTGATGAATATGAAGCTAGCCGTTCGCTCTGGCCATTCGTTGTCAGGCGCTCACATACAACGCTGGACCTGTGAAACAGCGACCCCCCAGCCCGTATTCAACATTACCGCACACCGACTGAGTCGCTGTCATCAAGCTAATGCCGACCAAGCACAGCGAATACTGGCTGGCGCTGAAAAAATCACGCTACAGTCGCTCATCTGTCGCTACCTGGCGCTATTGATGAATCGGCCTCCCAGATTATATATAAATGATTCCTCATTTATTTGGATTTAACATGTAAGATAAAACATAAGCCGCACATAGCGTGATACCATAACAGTAATTTCTGTGCGCAGCACTTAAAAAACTGCTTACCAGATAAAAGTTGAATACAAGCATTGTAATAAAATATTCTTATACAAAGAATCCTGATGCTCGAAGTTCCATTCCTCCAAATTAAACTTTGTTTAGCTATTTGGATATTCACAGTCGCCACAGCGCATACATTACCGAGACCTAGGCCTCTGGACTCGACTGGCGTCGGCTCTGCTCGGAGGTCACGTGATTAAAGGTAGGCTCCGCCCAACGCATTTCGTCACTTGGACTTGTTCACAGGCGCACAGAGCGCTACTGATGAGCTACATTTATAGCTTTGTATTGAAAGTCAATTAACTGTTGCGCTCCTGGTATCTGCGCAACTATTTTTTGATCTTAATAGAGGATTTTGATTATAAATGTTCAATACTTTGGGGAAATGGAACCCCGCAGCATCCATCTCCATATTAATATCACTATATTTGTAATAACATTGGTAATATATTGTATAATAATGTTTCACTCCAATAAAAATACTGTATATATATACAGTGTTTTTATTGGAGTGAAACATTATTATACAATATATTACCAATGTTATTACAAATATAGTGATATTAATATGGAGTTGGATGCTGCGGGGTTCCATTTCCCCAAAGTATTGAACATTTATAATCAAAATCAAAATCCTTTTTTAAATATTTTTTTTGCAGAATTGTATTTGCAGGTCTGGCACTAAAGTGTCATTGTCACCGTGTTAAAACAATGTCATTCCATATATTTTTCGCTTTGTTACTGGTGGATATGTGTTCAAAAACAGACTTAAATCACACAGCGTCTGGAGCTCTATTCTACAGCGCCCAGCTTTAGAACGCCGACGCTGTGTGTGTAGTTTTTTCCTTAAATATGATGTGGAGCGTCGAGTGCCGGGCGCACTGTGCTGGTGCTACCTCTTGCTTGCTGTAGCGCTGTCATCTTGTTAGATGTGATGTAGCGTTGGGTGCTTTGACCTTAGGACACCACTTAGCACTCTCCATTGGCTCTGCAGCGAATCAGGGACAGTGCTTCTACAGCGCCCACCACACATCAAATTCATCAATGGCAGCCAGGATACTACAGCGACCGCTACTCTAGGTTACAGCGCCCGACACCCGCTTACAGTGTCTACTAGTAGTGAATCAGCCTCCACATGTCATTGCTAAAGAAGCTGCCTGTTCACAGAGTGCTGTATTAAAGCATATTAATGGAGAGTTGAGTGGAAGGAAAAAGTGTGATAGAAAAAGTTGCACAAGCAACCAGGATAACCACAGGCTTGATAGAATTGTTAAGAAAAGGTCATTCCAAAATTTGGGGGAGATTCACAAGGAGTGAACTGCTGCTGGAGTGAGTGCGTCAAGAGCCGCCTTCTAAGGAAGCCTGTTGTAATCATTATTATTTTCAGCCGTTATTGATGTACTTTTATAAATTTTATAGAATGTTGTAGGGCTTCCTATGAATAATTGATTTTGTAAAGGTGTCAGATGTCAAACCCCTTTGACATTAGTTATATATATCTGATATGATAAAGTCGATACAATCATTTTGGAGTATTTCATGTCAGTGGTGTGTCCAGATGATTGATCTTCATGTTTGTGTTGGGGAGAAATGTTAAAAACATTGTTTAGATGTTGGAATAAAAATCCAGATGAATGATTTTTCACATAAATCTTGTCTTGGCCACGCACACAGCAGCACAAGCCAGCTAGTCTATACAGGCTAGTGAATGGAAATTCAGGCTTGCTTATATTTGTATTTTCACTGCTTTTCCAGGAATTTCCGTACAGACTTTCTGTGAATGGTTGTTGGAAAAACAACAACACAGAAAACACTTAGGGGTTTATTCATCAAGGGATAGCGGCAGGTAGTGCCTTGTAGCGTCAGGCAGCGTCTAGTGAACGCTGGACACTGTACACAATACCACATTTATGAAGGCGATTCTGGTTAGCGACTCTAACAGCGTCATGTAGCGTACCATTCATCATTGCAGGTGGCTCAGCGTATAGCGCCGGAGCTCTAGCTTCCAGAGCGCCAGGTCTTAGCTGTCTCTACCAGTTGCTCTCCCATACATTTCAATGGACGTTGCTTTTCTTCTGTTTAAACAGGGTTTTTTGTTTTTAATATTTGTTTTTTTTCTCTCAAATAATTGTGTCACCTCTCCTGGCCTAGAAAGAGTCATTTTTGAAAACATTTTAGCTTTTTATATTTATATGCAGAATGTTACAACAATGTAATTCCATGTGTTTTCTCTTTGTTACTGGTGGATATGTGTTCAAAAACGACTTTAATCACACAGCGTCTGGTGCTCTATGCTACAGCGACCAGATCCAGAGCGCCAATGCTGTGTGTCTGTTTTTTTTGTTGAAGAGTCGCTGAGAGTCGGTTGCACTGAGCTGGCGCTACCTTTCGCTCCCTGCAATGCTGTACTTGTGTTGGAGCGCCCAACATACATCACATTCATCAATGCTGGCCAGGTTACTAGAGAGACTGGGGCGCTCTGTTACAGCACCCGATAGCTCATCACAGCGTATACTAGCGATCGCTCTTAGCGTCGCTGTACAGACGCTCATCTGCCGATAACTGGCATTAGTAATGAATCAGCCTGCCCGAATACTGAAGGTGAGTCATGTATCTAATCACACTTGAAGATAACTCAAACAGGCAAAAACGCTGACAAACAAAAACTCTCACCAGACAAACTTCTTACATTAAGGGAAATAATTACCACGGTACACAGACATTTGTTCACTGAAACTTTCAAAATGAACATGCCATAAAATCCAGTGACTGCAAATTTTTGTGACACATTGAACTTCATAACTGTCATAACGTGAACCAAGCAATCCTTGGATAGCAAGGCCAACCAAAATTGTTGTGTTGCTTGTCAACTGGACCTCCTTCAGCAGTTGGTGAAGAGGAGAAAGTGAACAAAACGCATACACAATTGAAAACCTTTTCATTAGTATTATTTGCCCCCTTGATAGTTGATATAAGCAACCACGGTGACAACATGTAACAGTGCCTCTAGTTCCAACACAATTATGAGGGTGAGGAATACTATCCTGATTACGGACCCTTGTCAGAACTGACTTGGATGGGGCCTTGAACCAGGTGGCCTTGAGCCATCCATCATCACTCTAAGTCCGCTGCTCTCACCATTGTGTTATCTGCTGTGGTGTTGCGGTGTGTCTGCTGGAGTGGTGTGGGTCTTCCTTGGGTCAGCCTACACTGGGGCCCAGTTCCACCATAGTCTGCAATGGAGACCAGATCACCTGTTCATTTCTTGTGTATGTCTGCCCTGCGTTACCCCTTCCCAGGTCTGTAAGCACCAAGGGAATGCCCGGGGACTGCGCAGGCACTGCTGAAGAACTGGGTAGATTATGGGCTTCCCGAGTACAAGACCACCCATGCCCCAGGTGGTCAGCAGCTAACTTTGGTGGCGCAGGCAGTTTTTCTGTCCTTTGTCCTTCTGTTCCCTGTCAGCAACTTAGCTGCCCTGACCCCTGACATTGGCCTCCAGAGAGGAATTAACTGCCCGGTTGATGGCCTCCTCCCTGTCTTGGGTTCTCATCCCTAAACCAGGAATTTCCCAACCCACCTTGAATGTCCAGCGATATTATTCGCCTGGGCATAACAACCTTGAGTTGTCCCATGCACCAGCACTCATCCCCAGCTAACAATGTTGGCTTTGGTTGTCACCAATCACCTTTAAATAGATAGATAAAAATGAGTAATCCTGTACAGCCAAAGGTTGTTGGAAGGCAGAATATTGCTAATCTTACTACAAATGTTGGCCTAAAGGCTTTGACTAGCAATGGTTTAGACACACCTGTCATGGAACTGTGCAAAAGAAACCACTTCTAATGGAGAGACCATCTAAGCCTTATGCACAGCTAGGTACCCACTGATTTGAACTTGTGGGGGGAAGGGGGATGAATATAATTTCCAAGATCTGTACAGGTGGAATGACAGACACACAGCCATTAAACCATTCTGCACCCAGATGCCACCAATTACACCACTGCCACTAAAGGCAGTAAAATGTCACCATTACTTGAGGCCTTCTGATTTGAGGAGTTTGAGGTTTCCAGGTATTAATTGCACACTTTGGTGGCTGCATCTCCAGGGCAAGGTTCTGGAAGCTACCTTTATGGGTAGTTGGATAGATTACAAGCCGATAATTATTTGGTGAATTTGTGAATGGCTGACGAGGGCGCACTCCCTGTTAGAGGGAAGCATGAGATGCACCTGCCAGCGTGCTCGGAGCCGCTGCGGTAAGACGTCTCATTGACGCGCATACCACAGCGGCTCAGAGCATGCCATTTACTGCCAGCAGTTTGCCCTTCTTTTCAATTTCATTTCTTCAGGACCTTGTGGAGTAACCCCCTGGGGATAGCCTATGGAGTACACTTGTCACGGTGTATGGCTCGAGGGTTTGATGGCTAGTAGTCTTGACCCCAGGGCTAGTTAACCAAATGCAGTTCCCGCTGTATCCTAGTCAAGGCACCCACTACAGAAAGCAATGCCAGGGTTCGGATAAACAACGTTGCTTTTATTGCTGGAACAAGAGTCAAAATAAATGTCCTTCCCTCTGGATGCAACCAGGGTAACTTTAGTAAGTTTAAACAGCTTTAGTGATTGCTGATGCAGAGTGAGAGAGTCTATGCTGAAGCCTTAGGGCTGTAGAGATGCTGGGAGTAGTAGTACTATCAAGGGATGACATTAGAAGGCTTTTAAAAGAGTTTACAGACCTGATCCAGTAGATCGAGATTCCCACCGCAAGGCACAGGTAGAGACGACTTGAGTTACTTAACTTGAGAATTACTGAACATGAAGCTGCTCTCGTACACGGTGACCGCATAGAGGCGCGTGGACTACTAGCATGGAAGCTAGACTAGTTTTGGTCGCTGGCGGGTGACCCTCAAATTCCAGACGATCCGGACAGTAGGCTTCTTACGCCATAAAGTTATCCTACTGAGGTAGAACTGTCCTGTGCACATCCTTGGGTGACTGGTTACAGGTGGAGATGAGTAGGAGAATAAGGCTGGCATAGGCCTAAGCCTGAAGTAGGTTTTCTGAAGGAAGCTGGAACACATGCAGCCAGCACAGGGGCTGGAGCTGCTCCCCCTTCGCCCACCAGGGGCTGACTGGAGGGAACTGGCTCCCTCTAGCCTGCCATTGGTTGGAATCGTCAGGTGACAGAGGAGTCATAGACTTCACTTTGCATCAGCTTAAATGACAGGTAGAAGAGCAAATAAACACTTTACAATATGTGGCATTGGCCTGACATGTAATACACTTCTTAACCACTGGGGGGAAACCTTTATACTTAAAACCTAAGAATGCATGGCAAATGTGCATTAAGCACTGTGGTGCAATTATGACAAACCTTCAGCTGTAAGGCAGCTGTTGCAGCATTCAGTGCGGGCCACTGCATACACCCCCTGAAAAAGATGAGCCGTCCTCGGCGACAGTAAATGAACAATAACATATGAATAACCTCTTGGTAACTGGGTTAACTGGATTGGGAAGTGTCTCTGCAGCACGAGAGTTCTCTGTGGCAGTTAGACTAATGAGTGAAGACTACTTTTTAAGAGACATGTAAAAGATATGGGAAGTATGTAGAAACACTATGGTACGTCACAGTAGAAACAACAAGAAGGTATGTAACACCTTGTGTAAAGATCCCTTTGGGCACCTAGGAGAAGACAGAGGCAAAATAATAAATACACTCATGCATTGTGGGACGTCCCATTCATACCAACCATGCATTCAACTCAGACATCCAGATAGACCATCTACACGAAAAGGTGCACCTGAGGAGGAAACAAGTTAAACGTGTATGTGTACATATGTGTGGGGAAATACTCAGTAGCAATAGGTGAGACTACAGGTGCTACTCGCCCAGGCATGTAAGTGCCACTGCAGAATACCCTTTAGGAAAAATGATGGCTAGCATTACGAAAGTGTACTGGTACCTGAGCCTGTTACTAGTAGCCATACGCAGTGGTCCAACGCCCCTTCTTCTTAGGGCGCGAGCTACCAACCCAGGGCCAGTCACTAGAAAATTACAGTTGGCCAGGACACACGAGACTATATACATGGTGAACAATACAACCTAAAGGCCACCTCTCTGAGAGGAAAAATGTGAGAGAACAGGGTAGGACCATAAAATGTGATCATGTGGTGGTAAGAGCAAAGTGTTGTGACGTACCTTAAAAAACATTTTGGAGACTAAGTGAGCAAACAAGAAAATTTCACTCTTTACCTTGAAGGATACGAAAAGACATTACTGAAGACAAAATACTTAGTGCAGAGGGGGAGTACAGTTTTCTGGCCTTTTGCTAAAATTACACACTTACTTAGTGCGGGCTCAGAAATAAAGTGACTAGAATGACTACTATGACATATAAATATATATATGCGACTCAATACTCCAAGTGCAAAAATATGTATATGCAGATAAAACAACAAAAAAAAAACAAAATACACTTCCTGCTTAAAAGAGGGAAAAAAATACAAAAATACAGTACTTAGTGCAAAACTTGAGGTAGATACTTATGACGACAAACAGGAACGATGGCTCTTCATCAGATGCCGTGAAGTCACTGTATCCTGAGACTTTAGGTCCATACTGTATTAGAGAAGGAGACTTAAGTAGTTCTTGGCGGACCAGGCAAAATTTCTTAAACTCAGTTGCTAACGGTTACCAACAATAGAACTGGAAACACAGCGGGAGAAAAACTTATGAGCATAACATGTTAATAGACCTAAAAGAAAATGTTCACACTATAGACATAAAAGTCCTTATGCCAACTGAAGATATGGCAGCTTGCCCTAAAAATAAAAAGAGAGTGCAGAACTAAGGTGGCCAACTGGGCCTAGTCACATGGCTGGTATAGCTTCTTAATAGTAGGGCCTGGAAGGACTCCAGGTATCCACTCTTTCTTTCAGGGCGGACAGATCCACAGAGTAACGTGGCAAGGACCTTCTGCGTACAGGAGTGTCGTTAGACGCAATGGTAAGGTTGATGCTGGGTGTCACTGTAGTGGTAGGAGAGATGACCGGAGCAATGTGATAAGTAACTGTAGGGTGAAAGTCAGCGACAGTAGCCACGGGTGCAGGAGTAGAAGATGATGGTTGCTTTACTGGGGCAGAAGGTGCAGCCTTGTTAGCTGAAACTGGCACAGGCGCGGAGGTAGCTGGTTGTAGTTCATCTATAGGAGGAGACGCTATTTTGGAAGGCACATTAGGTGGGATGAGAGGTCCCAGTGGTTTGAAGATTTCCCAGTCTTCTTCCCAGTTTTCTGATGGAGCAGGTAGGAAAGGCCTCTGGACAGGGTTTTTAGGGCGAGTAACAGCTGCTGCCCATGGTCCCTTTGGAGAACCCACTAAGGTGTACTCTACAATCTCAGAAGGCTGCAAGTTGTGCAGGTATACCGGTGTGTAGTCCCTCATAACGGCCCTGCGATTGACCAACACTAACTGTTCATTATAGGAGTCCATAATTAGACCGTACCCACGCTGACGGTCGAACTTGGTAACTGTCCCTCGTCTCCTTTCTAGAGGAGGGTCTCCTGGCCTAGGCCTTTCTAGCCGCCGGATAAAGTCTCTTTCAGAAGTGGCTGAGGATTCCACAAAGGGGGTATGAGGATGACCCCACAAGTTACTGTAGGTAATAAAAGGCGCTCTCTGTTTAGGGGTCACAGGTGTGCTAGACCCAGTAGTGCAGGGGTTAACAGGACTCGTCCTGGTGGTTACTGATGAGGTTGCCCCACTAACCCTTTCCACCATGGCTTGGTACTTGGCAGGCTTCATGTGGACAATAGCTGGCTCTATAGGTGCAGGAGGACTCACAGGGGCTGCTATAGGCTTGGCAGCCGAAGTAACAGTGGCATCGGCCATAGTGTTTTTAATCAGTGCCCGTTGTATCTCCTCAGCTATCTTTACAATGGTGGGCTCATCTCCGTAGAGCCACTGAGGCAGTGGTGGCGAGGGGCACCCAGGAGGCCGTCCCTTAACTGGTATAGGGGGCAGAAGATGGCGGTTAGCCCAGTCTCCGGAGGGGACAGTGGCAGCCCTAGTAGCGGGGGCCGCAGGGACCGATGGCGGCGATAGCCGCTGCTCCGTCGTCGGAAGAAGTGACGTCGGTATCGGAGAAGGCATAGGATTCTTCATCTCGGTGGCAGCCAGGCGGTGACGCGCTGAGGGAGCTCTCTGGAGACGCAGGTGAGCTGACGGCCGTAGGTGATCCTTCCTCTGGAGCGAATGGCAGGGGCGAGCTAGCCCTGGAGGGTACCGCGGTGGCAGGAGGTGATCCGGCCCAGCTGTCGTCGCTGTCCTCGGGCAGCGGAGTCTGCAAGCAGGTAAGATCCGTCGGCGGGATGACACAGGTGGGCTCTCCGGTGGCGCTGCAGCCAGGCAGGGTTGCGCAGCGGTCGCCATCTTGCTCAGCTTTCGCGCGCTTTCCCACCAGGAGGAGGAGGAGGATGAGGACCCAGGCAGCAAACTCCACCCCCTCGGTCTGCCCAGAGAGGAGAATCAGCCAATCAGGAGTACCTGCAGTAAAGTCTATGGAGGGCTCAGTTTCCCGCGCATCGGCAGCGGTAAAATTAACTCCTTCAGGCCCAGGATGTTGCGCAGCATGAAATTCTAGTGCGGTTGCCCCTAGCAACGAGCAGAAAATGTCCTCCAAATTAGTTGAAAACACAGGAAAATCATCAGGCACACTTGTAAATCCCTTAGTTGGCTTTATAGTGCAATATCTCGACAAAGTCCAACAATATAGTAGAAAATCAAAATGGCACAGAGGTGAAATCCTGTTCGTGACGCCAAAAATTTGGAGTAACCCCCTGGGGATAGCCTATGGAGTACACTTGTCACGGTGTATGGCTCGAGGGTTTGATGGCTAGTAGTCTTGACCCCAGGGCTAGTTAACCAAATGCAGTTCCCGCTGTATCCTAGTCAAGGCACCCACTACAGAAAGCAATGCCAGGGTTCGGATAAACAACGTTGCTTTTATTGCTGGAACAAGAGTCAAAATAAATGTCCTTCCCTCTGGATGCAACCAGGGTAACTTTAGTAAGTTTAAACAGCTTTAGTGATTGCTGATGCAGAGTGAGAGAGTCTATGCTGAAGCCTTAGGGCTGTAGAGATGCTGGGAGTAGTAGTACTATCAAGGGATGACATTAGAAGGCTTTTAAAAGAGTTTACAGACCTGATCCAGTAGATCGAGATTCCCACCGCAAGGCACAGGTAGAGACGACTTGAGTTACTTAACTTGAGAATTACTGAACATGAAGCTGCTCTCGTACACGGTGACCGCATAGAGGCGCGTGGACTACTAGCATGGAAGCTAGACTAGTTTTGGTCGCTGGCGGGTGACCCTCAAATTCCAGACGATCCGGACAGTAGGCTTCTTACGCCATAAAGTTATCCTACTGAGGTAGAACTGTCCTGTGCACATCCTTGGGTGACTGGTTACAGGTGGAGATGAGTAGGAGAATAAGGCTGGCATAGGCCTAAGCCTGAAGTAGGTTTTCTGAAGGAAGCTGGAACACATGCAGCCAGCACAGGGGCTGGAGCTGCTCCCCCTTCGCCCACCAGGGGCTGACTGGAGGGAACTGGCTCCCTCTAGCCTGCCATTGGTTGGAATCGTCAGGTGACAGAGGAGTCATAGACTTCACTTTGCATCAGCTTAAATGACAGGTAGAAGAGCAAATAAACACTTTACAATATGTGGCATTGGCCTGACATGTAATACACTTCTTAACCACTGGGGGGAAACCTTTATACTTAAAACCTACGAATGCATGGCAAATGTGCATTAAGCACTGTGGTGCAATTATGACAAACCTTCAGCTGTAAGGCAGCTGTTGCAGCATTCAGTGCGGGCCACTGCACTTGCTTTCTCGACGTGACTCTATTGTCATGCAAAAGTAATAGAAACTTTTTTTTTTATTTATCTCCTTAAGGCTGTTTGAGGCTGCATCCCTACTTTAAAGAGGACCTATCACATTATGGCCATCTTTGAAGACAACCAATCTATGCCACCAGAGAAGCAAGTGACCGACTACCCTGGACGTGGGAGGTTTGGTACCCTACAGTGGGCACATCAGTTTCTCGGCTTAGGTATGCTGGAGGGGATGCCAGGCTCTGGGCAGTCCTCGGGTGGTCACATACCCCTGGTAGAGGTGAAGCACAAGCTCTGGTGGTATGACCTGGGGAAAAGGAAACATGAATAGGAGCAGAACATAGAATGCACAGACAACATGTACATGGCATGGTCAGCCCAGCAGAAGCAAAAACACAGCAGTGATGTTGAGGAGGATAGCAGATAGACAGGGGCAGCAAGGGTGTAGAGTAGGATCACAGCTGTGTAGCTCTGGCAAGTAACATGGACATGAAACAGGGTGGCTAAATAGCATGCATGCATTTACTTTAAAAAGGCAGACACAAAGAGTGCTCCAGCAACCTCACAACCTCACAGACTCACAGAGGACCAAACCTAGGCTGGAGCTTAAAGGACTCTAGTCTGGAATAAAGTCTCCCCTAGGAGCCATAGGTGTGGGATAAAGGACTGAGGTGACTATACATAGAAACCAGAGGGCATCACACCCTGGGAAATCCCTAATTGGGATGCTCATAGGAAAAGACTTAAGAATCCTTGAACTGGGTCCCTCGGTGGAATCCCAATATGGAATACCCTCCATCGGTAAAATAAGTAATAAGGTGGAAACCAGCTTACGCTCCCTATGTAAAGCTGCTGATATGCTGCAAAAATCAATGAACCATCGCTGGAGAGGCACTGCTACAGGGCCAGGGAGACATACGGCCATCAGACTGCATACGATTAGTGTTTTTATGAATATTGGGCAAAGGCTTTAGTAAAAAGCCTTTGCCCAACTTTTTGGGGCACTGGGCTGGGGATAGGAGGTGATGACACGAACTTCCTTTCTGGGTATAGGATCACTTTAAGTAATACAAGAGAAAGCAGAGGGGCTTGATGTATTCATTGATCATCTCAAAGGATCTGAGGCAAAATGAAAGACCTGAGCAAACAGAAAGTGATGCTGTCAGAGAAGCTGATGGCTGCAGAATGTGATATTGCAGCTGTCAGTGGAGGACCCACTGCATTGCGTTATAGAGAAGGCTTCATATGTTTCATTACAAATTCGGGCAGAGTTCAATGAAATGAAGGGGCCTAAATGTGAAAATGAGCATTCAGCTAATAGTATTGTTTTAGAGGTTGATGTACAGCAGTGATCCCTCTGCACCAGACAGAGCAAACTAAACACCAAATTGCAAAATTTTCTGCTGTGAAAGGCTCTCATCATGGTGGTAAAGTTGAAGAGGACCAAAACCAGGTAAATAAAGTAAAAGTCCTTTGTTTTCATGGCCCTCACCCACCAAACCCTCTGTGTACTCTCACCTGACAGTAGAATGCATCTGGCACATCAGGGGTTTTCACACTGTGGGGCATCTCTAATTGGGATGTGGGGGCAATACAAATGGGGGTTATGGTCCTCTTTACTTTCCTTGGGGAACCTCGGTTTGGGATGCTCCTCTGTGCAAACATTACTTGGAAGCCCAGAACTAGTTGGTGTATTTATATCTGTCTGGCAAATCTGATTGGTCTTCGGCAGTCATGTGGGACACTTTCTGTCCACTTTAAAATGTGTGTGATGTCCCAGTGTGGTTGACGGGGATGAACCTCCAGTCATTTTACAAAAGAGGTGGACAAAAAACTGATTTAGTGTCTATAAGACGCAAGATCAGGTTTGCATCCCGCATCTGGGACATCCCGATTTGGAAATCCCAGCTGTGTGAAACCCACCTAGTCACCTGATATGCTTACCCCGCCAATGAGCCCATGGTGCATGCATGGCCAGCAGCCGAAGCACTTGCAATTTTCTTGGGCTGTGTGCGACCACACCAATAGCTGGTGTGGCAGCACACAGCCTAGTGATGCAGGGGGCACCGTGAGCCGATCAAGAATGCAGCAAGGATACCTTTCAGCATCTTCAGCGACACGTGGCTGGAGAAGCTAAATGGAGGAGAGCTGGACCTGTGCCGTAGGGTCATTGCAGAGTTAAGAAAAGCAGGCCACTGGTGTGGGTTTCATGCACCAGGGAACCACAGGCATGGATCATAACCTGGGATGAAAATCCCAGGTTTTGGTCCACTTTAAAATGCTTTTCATGTGGAACTGATGAAGAATTTTCTGATGTTTTCACCCTTCAAAATTCTAAATAGATGGATAACAATAAGCCTCATATTAGCAGAGCATATAGAAGATATGCAATAATGACCCAGCAAGATAGGTGAGTATACCCGTCACAGGAGTCCGACAACATGAATTACTTACCACAATAATTTGGAGTGGGCGTGCAAAGAACACACCAATCTCCAAAAGGAAGCACCACTACAATCAACAGTATATATTAATGATTTTATTAGTACAAAAAAAACAAAAAATTAAAATACATACACCACAAGACAAATTTAAAAACAACCAGTATGGCCAAATTTATCTATATCAATGTGTATGGCCCCTAAGGGCCTCTTAAATAACTGCCCTATGGGTGAATAATATTAATTATCCTAGAATAGTAATAACCCATCCTTTTTGTGCCGGCACAAAAAATCCTAACCACATGTAAATATATGTTATATATTTCATAAAACCAATACTACAAAAATATTAATAATATATATGGCAAAAATATGTGCAAAAAAGTGTATATACTATAATCCAATATAAACAAAAATATCAATATATAAAGTGCAAATGCATGAAAAACACACAAACCTAAAACACTACCTAATATTGCACAGGGAAACCCATTCCAATAAGACTTTAAAGTGCAGACAATAACAGTATATGATATAAATGCAAGTGCCAGCAGAGAGAAAATAAATGGTTAAATCTCACGTCATAAGATAACACCCATGGCAACAGTCAGGCCAACCTCAATGAAAAATGTCTGCGCACGCAGCCCGGCTGTGCAATATTAGGTAGTGTTTTAGGTTTATGTGTTTTTCATGCATTTGCACTTTATATATTGATATTTTTGTTTATATTGGATTATAGTATATACACTTTTTTTGCACATATTTTTGCCATATATATTATTAATATTTTTGTAGTATTGGTTTTATGAAATTACACATATATTTACATGTGGTTAGGATTTTTTGTGCCGGCACAAAAAGGATGGGTTATTACTATTCTAGGATAATTAATATTATTCACCCATAGGGCAGTTATTTAAGAGGCCCTTAGGGGCCATACACATTGATATAGATAAATTTGGCCATACTGGTTGTTTTTAAATTTGTCTTGTGGTGTATGTATTTTAATTTTTTGTTTTTTTTGTACTAATAAAATCATTAATATATACTGTTGATTGTAGTGGTGCTTCCTTTGGGAGATTGGTGTGTTTTTGCACGCCTACTTCAAATTATTGTGGACTGCATTTTTGATGGGTGAGCACACAGTTGTATGCATTTTGTAGGAAGATTTGGGCGGTGCACCCTTTGTTAGTAACATAAATTACTTACATTAGAATTAGTTAGAGTAAGGGTTAAATTAAGGAATGTGAAGGAGAAATCCCCTGCAGGGAGGTTATGGAGTATATAGAAGCAGATGTTTCTAGATCTGATACAAAATGGTTTACTCAGATCAGATGGTGCTCCGATTGCTAAAAAATAAAGGGGAGTGTAAATCCAGTCTACCCAACTTTCTCCCTCCCTCTGGCTGAGGGAAGTCTAAAGACTCCAAGGAGGTCTATCCCCCATCCCTGGGGTGTACTGATTTAGGATGCTCCACTGTATGAAATTCTCTGGATCGCCTAATATACTCATCTCACTAGTGATCCCATGATGCATGCATGGGGCCACAGCCGCATCCCTGGCTTTTTCTTGGCTGATGTGCGTGCACACTCCAGGCATAAGTGGTTGCTGTAGATACTTGAGGGAAAAGAAAAGGGGAATAGATTGGTAAATCAATGACTACCATGTTAACAAAGTTATATGTAATACTATACAACCACAACAACTTGTATTTTTAGCGTGAAAAAAGAATATAAAAAAAACATTACCCACACATGTTTGGACATATCATCAGGGTTTTTACTATCCTGGTGATAGGTCTTTGATTGTGGGACGTTCCGATCTGGAATGCCCCCTATCTGGAACCCCACAGATTGCCCACACAACTCACCTTTCCACCGGTCCCACGGCGTATGCGTGGCAACGCATCCAGTAAGTGATTGTTGTTCATAATTAATATGAACAACATAAAGCGCTGTTTTGAACAGAGTTCTGGCATAGGGAAAGGGAATCCTCTGCATACCCAGGCTCCCTGTGGTCTGTGGCATGCTTCCATGTACAGCCTGAATGGCTGGTCACAGGAGCATGTCTCAGCTGCAGAGAGGCTGGGAATTCCTGGCCTCACTCCAAGAACATGGTGTATAAGCACCGAAAGGATAAATGGCTGTGGGTGTTCGGCAGAGTTTTACAAAGTGGGGCATGCCGAATCGAAATGTCAGATAGTCAGGGTCAGATAGTCTGCCAGTCTTGATGTCCTGGAGCCGGCTGGCAAGGTGATAGGTCCACCTTAGGAAGTTTTGTCTTCTTCTTTTACTCTAGACAAATGCGCGTCTCATCACTCTAAAAAATGCATTTTTTGGCTAAAAGGAAGCTCTATTTTTTAAATTAGGACAACATTAATGAGATGTTTGGAGGCCTTCCTGTGTGGTTGGGAAGCACATGGCAACTTTAGTTGTATCCCAGAAACCAGAACACACAACACACATTTGTGATTTAGGGTCTACTGAACCAGAATATTTTAAATATTCAGTGCATCAGAATACAACAAAGCCATATTCCAGCCATGCTAGCAGTAGGTATGTATTCGATTTCATCCACACTGCCATTACAGAAGCACGTGTCAGTTTGTCAGATTATTAGATCCACTTAAAATGCTTGCCTGCACTTAATAATTCATTAAGCCAAGATGCGTGATCTGCAATAAGATCTATTACGAAGGTCATTGCTGACTTGCAGATTAGAGCTCCTTGCATTGTGTGAATGGAGTCATGTGTACATTTTGTATATACTAATCAAAGCTGGTGAGTCACCCCATTTTTCATGTTGAAGGGTAGTTATTGTAATGGGTGAACACCTCTAGTCAGGTCACTAAAGTCAATCTGTGTGTATAATACTTGATGTATCTTTATTCAGTATTGACTTCTGTGGTTAAACATCCTTTGCATTATATATCACTGAATAGTAGTTTGTGAACAGCTAAAGACCATGGTTGGATGTTATAACTTTCTGTATATGATCATTTTACATTTTTTTGCATTCTGACTCTGTAAGAACAGTTAAGATATTGTGTGCCTCCAGATTCTTGGCATGTTCCCAGGAATTAAGTTAAAAAACAATTGACAATAGTAGAAGTGGTCTCAATGCTCCCGCTCCCCTCGAATGGACATTTCTCTTTCTAGGAAAAATTGGGAATCCAGTATCTTAGCCTATGATGAATATTCAGACTAATGTAATAATAATTGTATTTAATAAATGCTTTTATAGATGCCCAAAAAATGTAACTATTGGGAATTTACTGTTCTTAACATGTGTTCTTGGCATTATGTTTTTGCAAACTGGGCAATAAACAATGAAAATGCAGGTATATGTATGTTGCAGAGGTGATGGAGGTTGCGGGTTTAATTGGTGGCATCAGGTAGGGTGGGGACATTTCCTGGCTTAGTCAACTTCATTATGAGTTCATTATGATTAAGGTAAGTCGTTCTGCCCTGTATCTGATTTAAAAAGATGCTCCATGTACAGTGGTGCAAATATGCTGCATTTCTACGGCAGTGGGGTTTTTAAGTCTGGTCCAGTTATTCCTTATCATTCTTAGAACATCATTTATAGAATAAAAGTCTGACCCCTCATCTACAGTAATCAGTTTCCATGACTATTGCAGAACAAAGCATATCATTGAAATGTGTGATCCTACTGACACTAAAAATCATAAGATGAAACCATATTTCTTCAGCAATCTTTCTATGACAATTAACTGGTTTCACAATCTAAACTAAATACATTATTTAGAATTAATGCAGATAGTATGTACATAACTGGAAATCCCTTCATTAGATCCATGTGGACCACAGGGCACCCCAGGTAGGGGGCATACATGACTTGTACAGTAATAACAGCACTGAATTGATACTGTAATCATTATGATACAACAGTCTCACATGGACAATTATTAGACCTATTAATTAATTAATTAGATCTAGGTAATTGTGGGGGGTACTGGTTGTGTTTGTGCTTGGATCCTTATTTATTTGTATAGTGTGTTATACTGTGTCAGTGAACAGCAGAAGTGAAGAAATAAGGTGTTACCTTTTGTAGGCAAATTTGAGTATTTTTGAGGGTGAGGGTGAGTATTCTCGACAGTTACTATAAAAAATGTTTCAGGTATAGAAGGGGGGAAGCTTCTATATGGTATCCTACTACCTAATGCCATTCCAATCTCCAATGACGACAAAACAGGGAGATCAGTGTCTCATACAACATGTCTCAGTCTCATACAAAATATGTCTCATAACATATAAAATATACCTTTTTATGTCACATACTACGGTAAAGCTGGCAACTAGCTGTAACAAAAGTATGTCTGTGTTGATCTCACAACAGAAAACATCAAAGCATCAACCTAAGATGGACTGTCACCCATGGGAGGAATATTCTACAATGTCCAAGCAGAACCAGCCCCACAGCTACACAGTGAGTAGTCGTGCTGTTTTCCTTTCTCTGGAACACAACAAACTGATGTAGCTTAAAAAATCATAAGATATCACTAAACACTATCTTTAATGGCCCTAAGCCAGCAAACAGTAGCCCTTTCTTTGGAGGGCAGGTCAGAGGACTGAGGGCAGAGGACTCCTGCCACAAGAGTTTCAAGACAATCCACATGCAGCTAATCTCACAGGCTCTCCTCTGGTAGCAAGGTTAATCCTTTTTCTTGCTGAAGGTATGGTAGGGATACATAAGGTATGCAACCTAACAGGTTGATGGGAAAATTTCTCCTCATGAGAATCCTGCCCCGTGTCATAGCAAAGTCAACATGAACTAGGCACTGTCTTCTTGACTAGCTCATGGCAGGGAGCTAACTAAACCTCTTACTGGCTTACATTCAGGTTGGAGCAATCTTGGCCCTGCGCAGCTTCTGCAGTCTGAAGATGGGTTGTCTATGGGATTATCAACACAGTTGCCTTCACCATAGATACAAGGTGTAAGATCTACCTTTGGATGCTGGATGTGCCTTCATCCAATGATATTAGGTAATTTCTGATTTTCATTTCAGACCAAATTGCTCTACTTTTTATATCTGCCAATGTATTTATGCAAAAAGAGCTGACATTGTACTGAAAGAAACATCTGCATTCTACTCTATGTGCTGAATCTGCTGGTGTTTTGCTCCCTATTGTGTATTCCTGTGCTGGTGACCCTGCTCATTAGATGGGCCATGTTACATCTGCAAGAAAGACTTCAAGTGTAGTTGTGCTTCCCTGGAGGAACATCTGTCATGTTGACTGTGTTCTCAGCTTGCATGCTGTGTGTGCGGTGAACATCCACATATACACATGCTGTGAGAGTGCAAAAGATCTATCCGCACAGTTGAAGGTTGCTGCATCCTTACTGCCCCATGCAGAGATGAATACAAATTTTAACGCTTTCACAATTTCTTAGTTCAAAACTACTGCTATCAAATTCAAGTTTCTATGGTTTAGCTTTGACGATGGTAGGGTACAGATAAATTCAATAAAAGCTTTTCTTTGCTGTCTGTGATCCCGCTGCAGGGAAATACATATGCTTCCTGTCACAACAGGAAGTCAGAGGGAAGTTATACAGTGCCTAATTCCAGAGGGACATATAACTGCCTCCCCAGTAGTAAGCATGGGGAGGAAGTGTGGTGCTTCCATCAGAAAAATGCAGTGCAGAAGGTTTCCAGCTTACAATAGTGTCCATGGTGACAAACCGCCCAAGGGGTCTCCCCCCGAAACGCACCACCTGTCAACCGGTCCCTGAACTACATGGAGTTGGGTGTGTCACTAACATTGTAATTTTTAACTATTTGAATTGAAAGTTAATGTTTTATGGACACTATTGCAAGCTGGGAAGCTTCTGCACTACAACAGGAAGTCTCTTTAGTGAAAAATCTATGGCTGGGTTTCAGGGACCAATGAAATGACAATGCTTCAATGACCTTACATGAGATGTCAGCCTGGGAGGTCAGACCTGAAAAATGTATATTCAGAGATTGTACAGATGCACCTAGCACAAAATTAATTAGATGCATCCTCACAAATGGATCCCCCCTCAGTCCCTCAAAAAAACATGCAGAATGTAGACAGATCCCACTTAGGCCGCTGACTATTACTCTAAATAAAGCAAATAAATACCTCCCCAGTTCCCCAAAAAGTACACATAGATCTCCCAGCCCCTAAAAATTAGATGTGACCCCTCAGTTAGAGATGAGCGAACTTTTGAAAAGTTCGATTCGGCCGATTCGCCGAATTTCACAAAGAAATCATGCCACCATGCCGGCATTTAAAAAACAAAAAAAAAAAAAAAGCATTTTTGCCGGCATGGTGGGAGCGGGCCAGCCCGCTCCGCTGTCAGCGGAACCGGCCGGCCCGCTCCCACCATGCCGGCATTTCAAAAAAAAGCAAACACTTACCTGCAGGTCCGGAGCGTGGAGGCCGGCGCCGCTCTCAGCTGTCATCTGAGGGCGCGTCATCAGAGGGCGCTCTGATGACGCGCCCTCAGATGACAGCTGAGAGCGGCGCCGGCCTCCACGCTCCGGACCTGCAGGTAAGTGTTTGCTTTTTTTTGAAATGCCGGCATGGTGGGAGCGGGCCGGCCGGTTCCGCTGACAGCGGAGCCGGCCGGCCCGCTCCCACCATGCCGGCAAAAATGCTTTTTTTTTTTTTTGTTTGTTTTTTAAATGCCGGCATGGTGGGAGCGGGCCGGCCGGCTTTACCGGCCCGCCGGCCGGCTCCGCTCCCACCATGCCGGCATTTTTTTTTTTTAATTTCAGGAAAAATTCGATCGGCACGAACCACAAAATATTCGGGTTTGTGCCGAATCGAATATTTCCTGAAATTCGGAGCGAATTCCGGTTCGTCCGAAACGGTTCGCTCATCTCTACCCTCAGTCTTTCAAAAATAATGATGCACACCCCCCCCCCCAACCACAAATAGAACTATGAGCAAATCACCATTTCCTCATTCATGGTGTATGACACAAGATGGCAGTTAATCACGTGACTGATCTGTCTTTACCAGTGGTCTTGCACATCCAACCTGAAGAGTTTCCATTAGTCAAATGATTAACTGCCATGTTGTGCTATCATACACCATGAATGAGGAAGTTGCAACTTGCTCATAGTTCCTCTTCACATGCTGTTTGGAGGTGCTTGCTTTCTTCTGCTGACTCTTTCTGGCTTCCAGCAACTATCTCAACCATGTCCTCCATACACCTCAGGAATGTGATGCAAGTGTCACATGACACCATGCAATGGTAGCTGGCAAGTACTGTGAAGGATGTTACTGGGAACCAGTAAGTATAAGCATGGTTTTACCTATCTGCCCCTGCATTACTGTCAGTGACCTCACCGCTTCTTCCAGTGACCTCACTGCTTCTGCCAGTGACCTCACCGCTTCTGCCCGTGACCTCACCACTTCTGTAATTCCTCCCTGGAGCACAAAACAGGGCTCCATTACTCACTCATTTGTGCTTCAGCAGCATCTCCACCAGCCACGTAACTTGGGGTTAGCCTATCGGCTGTCTAATGCCATTAATACTTGGAGAAACTTGTGGATGAAGCATATGCTGCAGGAATACAGAGGAAGAATAATGGAACTAATTTTCTGGATGCAGGAGAATTTCCAAGAGGATGAACATCCTGAGGAGTGGTTGGGGAAGCAGCGGCTGTGAGGTCTGATTCAAATGATTGCACCTTGTAATCAATGCGCCAGGCTGGTTTATTTCTTTTACTGAAAGGAAGAAGAATTAGGGGTGACAGGGTTATTTCTTAAAACCTTGGTGGGTTAGCCAAATGATTATGGAATTTTCTGGAGAGGATTATTTTTGAGACGCAAAGCTTTTCTTACTCAGATCACTATAAAGTAAAATTTAAAAAATCAGCACATTTAATACATCAAAGGAACTCTATGGGGAATCCAAACACATTTGGAGAGGCATGTTTTAATGCGTATGGATTTCCCATGGGCTGCTGTTATTTTGTAAGTTCAAAAATAAAATATCTACTCGATCTACATTTTTAGGTTCATACTGACTTGTCCCGAATGTGCAGGGGATTTTGATTTGAAATAGAAATAGAATATCCTTTACTTTATTGTTTGCAGTGTGAGACAATTCTGACTGACTCTCTAAACTCAGCCTTGCAAGAAAAATCCAAATTCATTTGAATAAGCCAGTCACAGACATTGAGAAAACCTGATAGAAAATGTAAAGTTGATCTTTGGAAACAACAAACATTACCTGAAACTGCTAGATCTGCTGAAAGGAAGTACAATATTTTTATTATTATAGCGCCACCATCTTACGTAGCGCTTTACATAGTAGAAATTACAGACGGTAGAAACATACAGTACATAGACTAGTACAAATGCAGGGTTACAGAGTTTACAATGAATATTCTGAATATAAGATACAATAGAAGAGAGAGCCCTGTAAATGTGAGCCTACAGTCTAAGATTTTTCATTCTAATTGATCATATTGTAATCAAATTGATCCAAAGAGGGCTTTATCACATCTTTGTTCCATTGACTGTTGACCCATTTGACTGAACCATATAAAAATTATGTTAAAAAAAAAATGTATGTGTTTTAAGAATTTTCCACAGTCAGTCTGTCATCCCAGCCCCAGCAGCATCTATTTTACAGGCCTCCTTGCCACAGGAAATTCAGGCATTTATGGATATTTCTTTAGAAACTTTATATCCATAAAGAGTGGAGGATCAGATCTTTTAAATTTGCAGACAATTTATGTTTTTCTAAAGGTTTTTTTCAAGAAGAAAATAAGTTTTGCCTTCAGCTATGCTTCAAAAACATGAATGTCTGCTGCTCTTGATTGTTCTTTTGAATTAAGGGCTGTTTCAGTGGAATGGTTAGGGCGGAATTCTGATTCTTGTTGTTCAAGAAGTTTGTAGGAGCAGGAGAGTAGTGAGATTGCGTGGTAGCTGTGGAATAATAACTGTGCGAGGGAAAGGTTAAATATAGAGGTTAAGGGAAGGATACAGTTGAGGAATAAGGTGGGATGGAATAAGATTAAGGGAGCAAGTAGTCAGATTGGCCTTAAATTGAGAGAGGATAGTGCTAGTTCAGTTATTGGGATGAAGTAAATTAGAGAGTAATTCTAGTAAGTAGCAGATTGTATAACAAAAATAGGTGGGTGGTTTCTCAAATGTGACAAGGACTTGAAACCTGAGTATGGAGATATTTGCATGCTCTATTCCCTTGCTCTATTACTTTTCTTCTCAAGGCCTCTGCATGCACATTTACCAGGGAGAGAGTTTCTGGCTTGGCTGTCTTCCCTTCAAGAGATACATTATAATAATGGGTCATGCTAAAAAAATGAACCAGAAAATGAACATGTGCACCGACTTTCAATCCAGACCATTCAGTGACCCGAGCCTGGTAAACTGGTCCACACTGAAATCAACTGGGACCCAAACTTTTGTGTGCGGGTGTGGCAGGGGGTACAGAGTATGCAGCAGGAAGCGCTGCTGTAAAACTTACCTCAGTTCCACAATCCCCTTCCTGTCAGCGTCAGCTTCATGTTGGTCCCCGGCCAGGGCCACAGAAAGATGGCTGCCGCTACTCATAAATGAGGACAATCCCAGTACCAGCACTGCCAGTTGGCACTAGGAGTGTCCTCACTAATACGTAGTGGCGGCCATCTTTCTGTGGTTCCGGCTGGGGAACATTCCAGCATAAAGCCGCTGCTGACCAGGGACTGCGGATCGGGGCTCAGGTGAGTTACAGCAGCTTCCTGCTGCTGCAACCTTAGGTGCTCAGGCTGAGCTTGAACACAAACTTCTAGCTGAAGTCTGTGTTTGGGTTTGGGAACACAAACTAGAAAAGTTTGATACGAACCCGAACTTTGCAGTATGACTTCCCCCCCTCAAAAAAACAAAGACATTAAAAAAAACCTTTTGTTTGTTCAGAAGCCCCAAAGTAATTTTTGGCCAATCCTGTTGCCTTCATGTTCTCTGCTTTTTGTAGACTTCATATACTGTATGCTCAGTTCCCTGCTCTTACCTCTCCCTTCTATCCTTTGAATGCTGTTTTTAGAACCTTCTGATGTATGCTGCTGCTGTGTCATAAATTTGGGGGTGAATTTATATCAGAATCAGAGAGTAGAACTAGTGTTCTCATGAGCCGCAATTGAAATAAGAAGATATCTATAGGCAGTGCTTTCTTATAAGCTGCATGCTAACTATTTTGTTTTCCTCCTCTCCTTGTCTATAAAGCTGGGTTATCTGTTGGCACCCTGGCTGTATAATTTGAGGTCCTGGGGGGGGGGGGGGGGGGGGCTGTACAAGACTGTAGCCTAGTATTCTTAGGTCTTTGGTGATATGCTATGTTGGCTGGTAATTGGAGGTATTTGTGGGTATGCTAGAGTGTTACCTAAACTTCGGGGGTATTAAGAAGTATATAAGAGGTATTAAGAAGGTCTGCTAGTACTCTACCTGTTCATTTGGGGTCCACTAGCACTGTATTTTGCTATGGGGTCTTGGGATCTGCCAGAATTTTGCTTAGTAATTTGTGTCTAGGATATCCGTGTATATACTTTTAAAACTAAGCTTTAGTGCAAAACATTTTGCTACTTTTCATGATAGATTCTTACATAATTGCTATAGACCATGTTTAATGAAGTAATTGTTATTCTAGCCTACACTTTGGATCAAAACTATATTCATGCCTAATAAAGGCTAATTGGAGCCATAGAGAAGGCTGTATGCCAATGAAAAGCTTATTAAAACATGCTCTGAAAAGCACGGCAGGACTTAAGTACAATGAAACAGTTGCTGGTGTTACGTGTTATATATTATATGTTTGCTCTCACGCTTGGAAACCTTTTAATATAAACCCGGTTACACGATTTCGGATCAATATTTATATGGATTGTTCCTACAGCTGTTCTCTTATATTTATTTCAAAGGAAACCAGATGGGTCCGTCACTGGACGAAGGCAGTATGCCAAATTCCTGTTGGCCTGTTGATGAAACGTCCTCCTTACTTTAAAAGATGCATTGTATATGATGTACTTTTCCTATCAGTCAGGAGCTGATGCTAATTAAGAAACCCATAAATTACATACATTGTATTCTTCCATCGCCAGCTGTTTTCTTCATTACAGGTAATGTCACAGCAGCCATACAATTACCAATTGTGCATTCAGTGCCTTGCTGAAGAATTACCTCTCTGTCTCGCAAGGAGGGGAGCTGGGTCGTGTTTTACAGGTGTGTACATAAATAAATCTAAACTTCATTATATCTGATCCACGTTTCAGCAACTGTTTTTAATTACATGTTCGAGAAATTCAGGATATTATGGAGGCAAGCGCAGGTTGAAAACACACTTGTTTAAATGGATAAAAGAATTCACACACATTGTGAAAGGGTGTATATAATAAAACCTGTGTTGGCAGCATAGCTGGTAAATTAGTATAAGATGACTTATTTTACACACACACACACACACACACACACACACACACACACACACACACACACACACACACACATATCTTTTGGTAAAATTAAACAGGGGACTCTTTCCCCTGTTATGGACTTAGGCACTTAAACAATCTCTTCTTCAGTGAGCTATACATCCAGGCTTCCAAGCTCACTTCCACTTCCAGGCTGAGTCTCCACCGATGAGAAGGTCTTCTATTTAAAAAAACAAAAGCTGCTTAAGATGAACTCAGTGGAGTAAATAAATGTCGCAGGGTCCTGGTGCAAACATCAAATGTGGCCCTTTTAAGGCTCATACTGTAAACTTTTTTTTGTTTTTTAACTCAATGGGATGCAGCTAGACAACTAGAGACTGAAACAGCAAATGCAGCTGCCTTTATCTAAATCACATGTGCTCAACCTGCAGCGCGGGGGGCCACATGTGGATCTCAGAGCCATCTGATATGGCCCCTAACCTGCTGTGGGGAAGTGGGTGGGGTAAATAGAACTGATGTGTAAGGGTAGATAGCTAGGGGTACAGTAAGGAGGTTGTATGCTTAGCATTGGCGGGTGCTTGGAAAGGTTGAGTATTGGGAAAATTAGATGTGGAACTAATAATGGAGGGCTATAAATGAGGGACTATTGGATAAGACAATCGGGCATGTGTATTGCTTGAATGTGGGAATTTTTGCGTATGAATGTAGGGAAGTGGTGGAAGAACATAGCGGAGTTTGTGAAGACAGCGGGTATCCTGATTGTTGTAAAAAAATCTTCATTATGCTATTCATTGTGGCCCCTTACCAGGTTCCAAATCATTTACGTGGCCCCAGCTTGTGAAAGATTGAGAACCCCCGATCTAAATGATGCCAAGTGAGCACAAATATGATAATAAAGTTGGGAACAACAATGATGAGTCCTTCTGGCCAGTCGCACCCCCCCCCCCCCCCAAGTTATGCCATCTGGATGAACTTACCCTATTCATATGTTGCAGAATACATTTGCAGATGATGTTATCCTGGACTATGTAGGTTCTGCTATGTTGCTACACCTCACATCCCTTCTTCAGGTTGGGATTTCTTGGTAAAAATACCACTTTTGTGAAAGAGATTTGTGATCTGCCAAAAGTCTGGTATAGGGGAGGATAGGGACTTCCAGCAGAAACAGAATTAACTACCCTTATTGCACTTTTCTGGTCACTCAGGCGATACCATCATTTTCCTTCCCATCTTTTGAGGTCCACACCCTCACCTGTTCCACCCACTTGCTTTAAGAATGGCATTTATATACCCAACCCAACCCAGTTCCTAAAACAATTTGCTGCCTGGCTTCCACAATTTCTGTCCACTGACTTACCAACCCTCATTTTGGGCAACTTATACTTCCAGCCCATTATCTCCATCTACCTCCAAGCTCTTGCCTCTAACCACCACCATTGGCCTTATACAGCTTTCTAACGTTCAGGTTCAAAAAGCTAAGAACACACTTAACCTGATCTTCTTCTGACTGCTTGTCTCTAATCTCAATAACTCTTCTCCCTTGATCTTTGGCCCCAACCTTCTTTGCTTCACTATCACAAACACTCATCTCTCACAGCACACTCCAACTTATCAAACATTCAGACATGTACGGGCCATTGACCCATGTAGACTTTCAGAGACTTTTGTCTCTCATTGGGGACAAAGACTTCCTCTTTGTCACCAATCTCTTCCATCTCCTGTGGCTGAACTGGCTATAAAACACTAAAAAGGCATTCTCAAATACACCCTAGATTAATTTGTAATCCCTGCACCCAAACCCTCCAAACTCAGAAGAAAGCAACCCTGGCACACACTTCAAACTCCCCTTCTCCAGCTAAAACACATATTCCAGAGGATTTCTTACATTACAAATGATCTCTGCAAACTATAACTCTGCCCTTCATCTTGTCAGAATTATTTCATGACCTGGTCACCAATTTTAAAGAGAAGATCAAAGATATCCATAAAGAAATTGGCTTGCAGTCACTAGGTGTCTTTGATCCTTTTCCCCACCGCATTTTCCCTGGCTCACTCTCTATTTCTGAGCCAGTCACAGAAGTCTCCAGATGCTTTACGTTCCCTTACTTCCCCATGCTCTACAACCAACACTGCCCACCTAACCAGAATATTCAGCCTCTCTTTATTCTGGTACCTTCCTTTCATTCTGTCATAATCCATTTAGTAAAAAAAAACCTTCTATCGACCTGTCCAGTGCAACCAATGACAGACCTCAGTCTCTTATCTTCACTTTATCTTTAAACTCCTGGAACTCCTGGTCTATTCTCGTCTCCACTATCTCTCGATCCACTATTGGCAACTCTATGCCAAGTCTGTACGTCAAGATGTGCACGATGAGAGAAGTAAGTCCTGCATACACAGAACGCTGCTGTTGTGGCTACTGCTGATGTCAGTGAGCTCACCCCACCTTAAACATGTCCAACAGCTGCGTTTTGTGTGTAAAGAACTCGCTTCTCTCTTCTTGTGGATCTTGGTGTACAGAACTGATGTACAGCTGCAAAAAGCAACAGATTACAAGTTGTGAAAACTGCTTCAAAAATATACCACTTGTATACTATTCAAAATATACCATTCAAAACTGCCACCGAAAGCGGACTTTTCATTTAAGAACATTGCCCTTGTTGGACACTCTTTTAGTATATCATTTGCTGGCTCCACCTCCTTGTCTTATACTTTGGTTCTTTTCTCTCTTTACAGCCCCCATCGAACAGCAGATTTGGTTTTATTTTAAATCTTTATGCTGATGGCATCCAACTCTACACTTTATTCCATGACCTTACCCCATTCTTACTTTACAACACCAGTGACTATCTGTTTGCTATCATGTCCTCTCTTTGACTCAAGCTGAATCTTTCAAAACAGAATTACTTGAGTTCTTCCTAACATCTACTACCCTACCTATTGCTGATATTCCCCTCTCAGTGTGTGGCATTATCATAACTTCTGAGTAGTATGCCCAATGTCATGCTTGGCTCTGATATGTCATTCAATCACTTTCCCATGGATACCGCCTGCAATTCAAAAATATCTCCAGAATCCGCCCCTTTATTACTGTAGAAACAAAAAAACTGATCATTCTTGTCCTGATTACTGTATCTCATTACTAACTAGTCTGCCCCTCATTTAACTCTCCCCTCTCCAATCCATCCTGAATGAAGCAGCCCGGCTGATCTATCTAAACGCTACTCCTATGTCTCCCCCTCTGAAAGTCATTGCATCGGCTGCCCATCCAGTATAGGATAGAATTAAAACTGCTCATTATTACCGACAAAACGTTCCATGGTGCTGCACCCCCCTATATCTTCTCCCTCATTTCTGTTTACCACCCTACCCATGCTCAATGCTCTGCAAATGATTTACAACTAACAACCACCGTAACTGGATCTCTCATGCCTTCTCCTGAGCTGCACCAATTCTCTGGAATGCTCTTTCCCGAATAATTAGATTAACTGACAATATAAACAGTTTTAGAAGCTCCTTAAAATTAACCTTTTCTGGGTAGCCTACAACATCCTCTAATCTAATTCTTATTCTTTAACCCATCTTCAGCTATTTTTTTCCAAATCTTGATCATCATCAAACAATATGTATGCACTCTTTGCGCCCAAAAAGCACTAAAACAGTTGGTGGTTGTCCCATACAGCTTGTATATACTCTAATATATATATATATATTTTGCTAAAATGGCTGGACCATGGTACAAAGCAAGCACGTAAAGTTACCTTTTGTGTCACCCCCATCTCCCTTAAGATTAAAAGCATGTAAACAGGTCCTTCATCTCTTTTGTTTAACATCCTTACCCATTTGTTACTGTGTAATGTATTAATCTGCTTGTACATGAACGCTGTACATGAACCCTGATGGTAAAGCACTGCAAAATATGGTGGTGCTATATTAATGAAGATTAGCATTTTTTTTATTATTATTATTATTATAATACACTGGATTAACTCAATGAGTGAGTCATTAGAGAAGATGGGCAACTGTGAACATCAAAGAGACATTTATGCTCTCCATATTCCTGGGGTAGCCTCAGTGCATGCCTTCTTGTTGTTTGTCACCAAGAGCATGTGAAATTGTTAGAGATCCAGCTGACTGCATTAGTGATCAGTTATGTGATAAGGCAAGCATCTGCTTTAACTCCCATCAACAAAATTTCCCAAGCTCTCAGTCTAGGTACTTCTATGCCACCTACAATCGACCACTCAGTTGTGCTCAAAACCATCACATATCTGTTTAGTGATGTCCAGTTAACAGCAACAGTTCATCCTACAGCCACCAGAAACTTCAGAGGCTAAATCACAGCTTAACCCTTGTGTTTTGCCAGTCAGAACCAAAACCGGAAACAGTTGGAATCGAAAGTGACGTCCTTGATTGATAAGGGGCCCGCTAGCTGGGACCCTCGTTTGGATTCCCGCCCTGAAGGAAGCAATACAACTTCAAAGTGTTGCACAAAATGTAAATTTAATAACAGCAAAGATATAATGACATCTTAAAGCACATGAATAACATGAAACTTGAATAATGGCAAATAATAAAAGCATTTCAAAACAACTTTAATCCATACTTAATGGTAGTTAATGGTACCTCTAAGTCAATCAACATGTATCCTATATCCTTCAGATACAACAACTAAAACATGACTATCGCCAGTTCATGGAACATTGGCTTACCTACCCAGCATGCATATGGTCAATGATAAGAAAGGAACAAGCATCACAAATCCATATGCTGTGCTGATAAGCCCCATGCCCTGTCATAGTTGTTTTTAAAGTTGTACATTTTGATAAACATGTTTTTAACTTAAATCTACTGTATTATAGTTGTTTTTCATCCTTGACATTTCAGAACATGTCCCTGACTTATTTTTGCTGCGCCATAACACGATGGTCACAAAAATGTCCGCCAGTTGCAAGATGGCGCCCATTCCTGCAAAATGGCACCAAAGCACAACATGGGGGATGAGATCCATACAAAATGGCGGCCAGGTTGCCACTTTACCTATTATTACCACACCAGATTATTACCACACAATGCTATTTTATTCTGGGATAGCTCATCCTGGCACATCAAAGAATACCAAAAGTTAATCTGGTTACACGGAGTAGGATATCATTTCTATCAGAGTTTGCCAGGTAGATACAGTAATTTACAGCTTACCTCGCAACTGTTTAGTCCTGCTCTGGTGTCATAAAAGGTACCAGTTTCCGAGATCATGTCCCCTGGCGTTCAGGCCTGGCCTCCATTCACCATTGTGCTGTAGACAAGTTCCCCCCACCTCCAAGATGAACATCCGCCTGCATCCGTCACAGTGCCTAAGCATGGCCAAAGTGGCATTGTGCAATGGGGGGGGGGGGGGGTCTAAGCCTGGCAAATCAGTCTTTGAAGAGACAGAATACTTGTCAAGAGACCCTTGTGGAATGGAGGACAGGTCTACATTTTGGGGACTGGATCTCGGAAATCAGGACGTTTTTACACAATGGAGCAGGATGGAACACCTAGAGTGGAGATGAGGTGAATTTTCTTACTATTTCTGTTCAGTTTTTTATTGCCTTAAATTAGTAAAGATTTTAGATTATTTGATCCCCGCTGCATAGAAGTTGCTCTGTAATGCATCCCTGGAGCCTGGATTATCAATATTGGCTGCCAGTCATGTGATCACTCAGCAAACCTGATGTTGGCTGCTGCCAGTCAGGGGACCTGCAGCCATCAAGGGAATGAAGAAGCATGAGTATTGCGTGCTCAGTTTCCAGGCTAGCCGAGTGGGAAAAGCCAAATCAGGGGGAAGTAATATTTTCTGTTAGTAAAGTGCTATGACTATGTCTAATTGATCTCAACACATACAGCACTAAAGTGCCAAGCTGAGATACAATTCGCTCTTATAGCCAAGGCAAGTATATTCCATGGTGGTAGACTTGGGCCAAAAGTCAGCCCTGGAATTTTCCATCCACCGTCTATCCCACTACATATCGACTAAACCCCACCTCTGCTTACTAACTTGTCAATGAGTATGCTCCATAGCTGAAGCTATAGCACATAGCCAGTTCATCCATGAGTGCCAGTGTCTTTTTCCTTCCTTTGGGATGTGTGACTCCCAGAAACCTGAACAAATTAAGACCCTAAACGCCCAAGACCAAGGGGTACATCTGTACAACCCTTTAACCAACAACTCCGTAGCAATGCATTTGAAATGCAAGGTGAAGATCCTTAACCTGCCACAGAAGACACAAAGAACCCTGACTGGAAAGGAAGACTTTTCCATTGACACAGCCAAGCTAGCACCCCAAACAAGGGAATCCAAACACTGAATAGTTGGCTAACCAACAGCAGATCAATAGAAGTCTATGGGAGTGCAGGCAAAATGTAATACACTATGTTTTAGGTACAAAACGCAAGTACAGGTAAAAAGCGAGTAAAATGCAATGCAAACACAATGCAAAAAACGGTTAGTTTCCCACAAGCACAGTTGTAAAAGGAACCCACAAGATTAGTTACCTAGGCCTTGCCCCACAGGCAAAGCCTACACTCCAGCCTTCATGCTACGCCTTAGGCACCCCACAGCACTTTATTGGGCTTAGGTCCACGTTAACCATATTGATAGAATGAGATGTCAAGCACCCCATGTATTCAAAAAAATCCATAGTAACCCTTAGTAGCATAAACAAGTATATATATATATATATATATATATATATATATATATATATACTGTATATATATATATATATATATATATATGAAGCCATGCTGCCACCATAAAAATGTAGGAATTTCACTGGCCCAAGATCATGTTGCACTTTAGCATTTTAGCCACTAAATTCACCAATATTAAACAGTAAAGTGCTATCTAAATGCTACACACAGCATATGTAATATACAGTATAACAATAACATGGAGAGCATACATGCACTGTATTGTATATATGGAAAATATATAGAACAACCCAAATTTACGTGGGCAGTATAAGAAAAACAGCGCCATCTACTGCCCAAAAAAGCACACACAGTACAACACACAATAGGCAGGACCATCTGCTCTGCTGTATTCTGTGACTAACACTATTGGGCTGTACAACCACTTTTCTGTATTTTTATTCCACTGCACAGAAGATTATGGCACTAGATAAAACGATAATTCTTATTACTATTTATAACATTAGAAATAAGAAAATCACAACATTTCTCATGAATGAAAGTTTTTTTTTTTATCAGAATAAAATAAAAAAACATTAAATGGATACAGGGTTTTAAAAGATTTTGGATCATGTTGCATTTCCAGCTCCAGTACACCGTTTTTATAAGGGATAGCATATGGTTAGAATACTTACCTATTAGTAAAAGTATATTCAGTACCTGTAGCGATAGGAACAGTTTGTAAGATAATAATAAGTCCAATAATAATAAGATATAAAGTATGGCAACAACTATTGTGAAGTTATTGAAAATGAGTGAAGATATTACCCGAAACAGCCCAAATGCTGGGTAGACGGGCAAATCCAAGGTGGCAGCTTCCACGCAATACAATGCTTTCTCATGTGTCTTTATTTTTGTACCTTCAGCTCCCATGTCAGAGTACTCCTGAGTCTGCAGCATGCCCCTCACCCTGAATGACTGCTTGGGTATCCAGTTCCTTTGTAAGAGTAATCCATTCCCATATCTAGACTTTAAATGGACCGAGTGCATGATTGGCTGGCAGGAGTCACGTGCTCGGCTTTCTGCTTTCCTGGCTATGTACCTGGAAACGGTACACATGACTACAGCATTTAGCTGCAGGAGTGAAGTGACAGGTAAGCTTTAAGGGGTTTGCATGGGGATTTATCAAGGGGGGACCCCAGGTATTGGGATTCCCCCCATGATGACCCATTTAACTGCCAGCAGCAAATGAGGTTTGCCGGTTGACCCCCCATTGGATGCCGACGTTAGCCTGTGGACATAATACACAGATGAGATTCCGCATGAGGTGAGCATCAAGGCTAAGGCCTTCACTTTTTCTGGGCATCATGTGATGCAGGGAATCCAACAATCAGATTTCACCTCCTACCAATTTAACTGGGACAGCACTAATTGTGTGTTTTTTCCAATTAACCTATATCAGCCTGTACTGGAATAACAGCTTATTCCTATTGCAGTTCTTCTGACGTGTAGATGCTTTTACCCATTATGCAATGCTTTGGGAAGATGTTTAGGCAGTTAACACTCCCCACAGGCTGGCTCGGAGGATAGGTGGGCAGTTCTTCCCATAAAAGTGGAATGGGAAGTTCTAAGATTAATATGAGAGAGCTACTTTAAGCTTTAGAGAACATAAATATACAAAAATATAATGCTAATTTTTCTTGAAGTTGGGCTTTACATTTTCCATTTCAATTCCTGTTTCTCCCATGTATAGCCAGTGATAAATATATAGGTCAGTCTTAGTATGGAGCAGGTCAGGGTCAGTGCTTTTTAATGACAGCTTTATCACAGCACTGTGGCCCAGTTTGTATTGTTTGACAGCAATCCTTAGCAGTCAGGATTTAAATTCAGCTTGTAAGTAAATGAAGGCAGTATTATTTTAAAATGTGTGTTATTTCCAGTTTAATGTTCTATACAAACCTAAACATTTTTGGAACATTTCCTAATTCGTAATTACAGTTTAAGAGGCCCCGGTAGCTCTACTCAAAGGGTTTAGATTTCCTTTTCACTTGTCGTTTCCTAGAAAAGAGGCACTGAACCAAACACTTTGCATGGCTCGCAGCGTCACAATACAAAAGCGCAGAGCCATGTTTATGCTTATGTTAGCGAGGTAATGTGCGGCGCTGGTTTTATGCCCTATACTCCTCAGAGCATGATGAGTTGCCAAAATGGAAGCAGATGGAAAAGGAAATGGCAGAAAATGATCAACATATGCCCATTTTCTTCTTGATTGTGTTTGATTGATGATCTCAAACAACTTAGTACAGTATTGGTTAAAGTTAATGAAAGAGTAGTTAGCGAATGATTTCCTTGTTCATCAATCAGATCCAAAATGTTCACCACCCTCAGAGGGGAGCAGTTTCAAGAGGAAATGGAGAGACATTTATTTTCTTTAGGCTTCTACACGTTTTGAATGTTAGCTAGTTATTTGAAGGGCATTATTAATTAATTCCTTTATTTTGGCTAAGCTTGCTTGTTGTAGCTAATTGGAACTGTTTGCTTTTACAGCTTTCTTCCATTAGATGATTGGTAGAACCAGGAGACAATGCTGTTAACACAAGTAATGGGTAAATAGTCAGGGTGGGCTTATACATTTAACCCGAAACTATTTATTAAAGCCAAGTGATCTTGTTTTTTTCAAGTTAACAGAGTTTACACTTGGAAAAGATAGTTTACTATTGGAAATGTGAGGACATAATAGTTCTTCTTGGTATCTGGCTAGTTTCCAATTTCCTTTAAAGTCAATAAGACTGTTGCTGTTTGAATTCAGTTTAAAGTTAAGTTTAGAAATGGGCTGATTCTGTCTGATCCGAATAAAAATGGGGTTGGAATTTGGCTAGATCTACTTTTAATTTGTAAAAAAAAAACATTCATGCAAACCATGAAATTCCCCAGCTCAATAATAGTGTAAATTATATGATATGTCAAGAAGAGATGGAAGCTATTACCAGTGATACCATGGCCACATTTATTAAGGGTTGGATGCCATTGCTTGCCATTTATGTACCCCAGGACCTAAACAGAGAACTCTAAGACCCTAACTGCACCTTTTGTTGTTCTGTTCTGTCCTTTCTCTCTTTTTCTTCCTTTATTTCTTGATTCTTTTCCATTGGATTCTCATTGATTATAAACAGAGAGAAGGAAGGAGTTAAAAATACAATTCCAATGTTTCACTGAATTTCAGGTTCAACCGAATCAATTTTTAATGGAAATCTGTTGAGACTGTAAACTCACAAGGGCAGGGCTCTCTTTTTTCTGTTGTCTGTAATCATTAGGGATGAGCGAACCGGTTCGGACGAACTGGAATTCGCTCCGAATTTCAGGGAAAATTCGATTCGGCACGAACCCGAATTTTTTTTGGTTCTTGCCGATCGAATTTTCCTTGAAATAAAAGGCCGGCTACGCTGTCAGTGGGCGGCCTGCCCGCTCCCGCCATGCTGGCATTTGTTTAAAAAGCAAACACTTACCTGCATGGTCGGAGCGTGGAGGCCGGCGCCGCTCTCAGGTGCCCTCTGATGACGCGCCGAATTGATATTACAGGTCTGTTATTAATGTATTCATATTACAAAATTATTTAAAACACTTTTTTTTGGTTTCCAAAAATATGGTTGCTTGGGGGTTAAAAAACTACTTTTACCCCATCGCCGCCAGCGCTCTGGGGTTTAAACATGCATTTTACTGCGTGATTTTTTGAGCGTGATTTTTTTATGAATATGGTGGGAGCCGGTCGCTAGGGCCAGTCGCTATCATGCGCTCCCATACAGCGCGGAACCTGTCAAATAGCGACTCCTCACCCAATATTCAACATTACGGCTAGGGATGAGCGAATCGATCCGGACGAACCCGGATTCGATCCGAATTTCAGGAAAAATTCGATTCGGATCGAATCCGAATTTCCCCGCGATTCGATCACTCGAAGTTTTCCTTTAACATCCATTCATTTACATTACAGGCATTCTAAGATGGCGGGCGGGACATGTCTGGACATGTATCCCGCGCCAGTGCAAGCTGGGGCAGTCACATGCAGCCTATCAGCAGCCAGCAAGCCCGGTGACGTCACACAGCGGTATTTAACGGCGGCCATCTTGCTTTTCCTCATTTCTCTATTGCATTCGTGACAGACAGACAGAACGCTGTGTAGCTGAGGCAGTTAGACAGGCTGGAGACAGGCTGGAGACAGGGACAGACAGGGACAGGCTGGAGACAGGCAGGAGACAGGCAGGAGACAGACAGGAGACAGACAGAAAGCCAGGGAAAGGTAGGAAAAACGGAGCTGGCTGACAGGGAGAATTTTTTTTTTTCATCCAGCCTTTGTTAGCGTTTTCAGGCTGCTTATAGTAACTAACTGTGCATATATACTGAACTGATCTTAAGTCTGCTGTGAGGCATCCCATTCTGTGACTAAAGCAGCCTCTATTTAATAGCATAATAAACATTTGCACTTATTCTCATAGAAATCAGGCCTGATAAAGACACTTTTGCTGTGCATGCTCTCTGGTTTTTGTGGCACTGGCATCCCATTCTGTGACTAAAGCAGCCTCTATTTAATAGCATAATAAACATTTGCACTTATTCTCATAGAAATCAGGCCTGATAAAGACACTTTTGCTGTGCATGCTCTCTGGTTTTTGTGGCACTGGCATCCCATTCTGTGACTAAAGCAGCCTCTATTTAATAGCATAATAAACATTTGCACTTATTCTCATAGAAATCAGGCCTGATAAAGACACTTTTGCTGTGCATGCTCTCTGGTTTTTGTGGCACTGGCATCCCATTCTGTGACTAAAGCAGCCTCTATTTAATAGCATAATAAACATTTGCACTTATTCTCATAGAAATCAGGCCTGATAAAGACACTTTTGCTGTGCATGCTCTCTGGTTTTTGTGGCACTGGCATCCCATTCTGTGACTAAAGCAGCCTCTATTTAATAGCATAATAAACATTTGCACTTATTCTCATAGAAATCAGGCCTGATAAAGACACTTTTGCTGTGCATGCTCTCTGGTTTTTGTGGCACTGGCATCCCATTCTGTGACTAAAGCAGCCTCTATTTAATAGCATAATAAACATTTGCACTTATTCTCATAGAAATCAGGCCTGATAAAGACACTTTTGCTGTGCATGCTCTCTGGTTTTTGTGGCACTGGCATCCCATTCTGTGACTAAAGCAGCCTCTATTTAATAGCACAATAAACATTTGCACTTATTCTCATAGAAATCAGGCCTGATAAAGACACTTTTGCTGTGCATGCTCTCTGGTTTTTGTGGCACTGGCATCCCATTCTGTGACTAAAGCAGCCTCTATTTAATAGCACAATAAACATTTGCACTTATTCTCATAGAAATCAGGCCTGATAAAGACACTTTTGCTGTGCATGCTCTCTGGTTTTTGTGGCACTGGCATCCCATTCTGTGACTAAAGCAGCCTCTATTTAATAGCACAATAAACATTTGCACTTATTCTCATAGAAATCAGGCCTGATAAAGACACTTTTGCTGTGCATGCTCTCTGGTTTTTGTGGCACTGGCATCCCATTCTGTGACTAAAGCAGCCTCTATTTAATAGCACAATAAACATTTGCACTTATTCTCATAGAAATCAGGCCTGATAAAGACACTTTTGCTGTGCATGCTCTCTGGTTTTTGTGGCACTGGCATCCCATTCTGTGACTAAAGCAGCCTCTATTTAATAGCATAATAAACATTTGCACTTATTCTCATAGAAATCAGGCCTGATAAAGACACTTTTGCTGTGCATGCTCTCTGGTTTTTGTGGCACTGGCATCCCATTCTGTGACTAAAGCAGCCTCTATTTAATAGCACAATAAACATTTGCACTTATTCTCATAGAAATCAGGCCTGATAAAGACACTTTTGCTGTGCATGCTCTCTGGTTTTTGTGGCACTGGCATCCCATTCTGTGACTAAAGCAGCCTCTATTTAATAGCATAATAAACATTTGCACTTATTCTCATAGAAATCAGGCCTGATAAAGACACTTTTGCTGTGCATGCTCTCTGGTTTTTGTGGCACTGGCATCCCATTCTGTGACTAAAGCAGCCTCTATTTAATAGCACAATAAACATTTGCACTTATTCTCATAGAAATCAGGCCTGATAAAGACACTTTTGCTGTGCATGCTCTCTGGTTTTTGTGGCACTGGCATCCCATTCTGTGACTAAAGCAGCCTCTATTTAATAGCATAATAAACATTTGCACTTATTCTCATAGAAATCAGGCCTGATAAAGACACTTTTGCTGTGCATGCTCTCTGGTTTTTGTGGCACTGGCATCCCATTCTGTGACTAAAGCAGCCTCTATTTAATAGCATAATAAACATTTGCACTTATTCTCATAGAAATCAGGCCTGATAAAGACACTTTTGCTGTGCATGCTCTCTGGTTTTTGTGGCACTGGCATCCCATTCTGTGACTAAAGCAGCCTCTATTTAATAGCACAATAAACATTTGCACTTATTCTCATAGAAATCAGGCCTGATAAAGACACTTTTGCTGTGCATGCTCTCTGGTTTTTGTGGCACTGGCATCCCATTCTGTGACTAAAGCAGCCTCTATTTAATAGCACAATAAACATTTGCACTTATTCTCATAGAAATCAGGCCTGATAAAGACACTTTTGCTGTGCATGCTCTCTGGTTTTTGTGGCACTGGCATCCCATTCTGTGACTAAAGCAGCCTCTATTTAATAGCATAATAAACATTTGCACTTATTCTCATAGAAATCAGGCCTGATAAAGACACTTTTGCTGTGCATGCTCTCTGGTTTTTGTGGCACTGGCATCCCATTCTGTGACTAAAGCAGCCTCTATTTAATAGCACAATAAACATTTGCACTTATTCTCATAGAAATCAGGCCTGATAAAGACACTTTTGCTGTGCATGCTCTCTGGTTTTTGTGGCACTGGCATCCCATTCTGTGACTAAAGCAGCCTCTATTTAATAGCATAATAAACATTTGCACTTATTCTCATAGAAATCAGGCCTGATAAAGACACTTTTGCTGTGCATGCTCTCTGGTTTTTGTGGCACTGGCATCCCATTCTGTGACTAAAGCAGCCTCTATTTAATAGCACAATAAACATTTGCACTTATTCTCATAGAAATCAGGCCTGATAAAGACACTTTTGCTGTGCATGCTCTCTGGTTTTTGTGGCACTGGCATCCCATTCTGTGACTAAAGCAGCCTCTATTTAATAGCACAATAAACATTTGCACTTATTCTCATAGAAATCAGGCCTGATAAAGACACTTTTGCTGTGCATGCTCTCTGGTTTTTGTGGCACTGGCATCCCATTCTGTGACTAAAGCAGCCTCTATTTAATAGCATAATAAACATTTGCACTTATTCTCATAGAAATCAGGCCTGATAAAGACACTTTTGCTGTGCATGCTCTCTGGTTTTTGTGGCACTGGCATCCCATTCTGTGACTAAAGCAGCCTCTATTTAATAGCACAATAAACATTTGCACTTATTCTCATAGAAATCAGGCCTGATAAAGACACTTTTGCTGTGCATGCTCTCTGGTTTTTGTGGCACTGGCATCCCATTCTGTGACTAAAGCAGCCTCTATTTAATAGCACAATAAACATTTGCACTTATTCTCATAGAAATCAGGCCTGATAAAGACACTTTTGCTGTGCATGCTCTCTGGTTTTTGTGGCACTGGCATCCCATTCTGTGACTAAAGCAGCCTCTATTTAATAGCATAATAAACATTTGCACTTATTCTCATAGAAATCAGGCCTGATAAAGACACTTTTGCTGTGCATGCTCTCTGGTTTTTGTGGCACTGGCATCCCATTCTGTGACTAAAGCAGCCTCTATTTAATAGCACAATAAACATTTGCACTTATTCTCATAGAAATCAGGCCTGATAAAGACACTTTTGCTGTGCATGCTCTCTGGTTTTTGTGGCACTGGCATCCCATTCTGTGACTAAAGCAGCCTCTATTTAATAGCATAATAAACATTTGCACTTATTCTCATAGAAATCAGGCCTGATAAAGACACTTTTGCTGTGCATGCTCTCTGGTTTTTGTGGCACTGGCATCCCATTCTGTGACTAAAGCAGCCTCTATTTAATAGCACAATAAACATTTGCACTTATTCTCATAGAAATCAGGCCTGATAAAGACACTTTTGCTGTGCATGCTCTCTGGTTTTTGTGGCACTGGCATCCCATTCTGTGACTAAAGCAGCCTCTATTTAATAGCATAATAAACATTTGCACTTATTCTCATAGAAATCAGGCCTGATAAAGACACTTTTGCTGTGCATGCTCTCTGGTTTTTGTGGCACTGGCATCCCATTCTGTGACTAAAGCAGCCTCTATTTAATAGCACAATAAACATTTGCACTTATTCTCATAGAAATCAGGCCTGATAAAGACACTTTTGCTGTGCATGCTCTCTGGTTTTTGTGGCACTGGCATCCCATTCTGTGACTAAAGCAGCCTCTATTTAATAGCATAATAAACATTTGCACTTATTCTCATAGAAATCAGGCCTGATAAAGACACTTTTGCTGTGCATGCTCTCTGGTTTTTGTGGCACTGGCATCCCATTCT